>DWQX01000226.1:0-52600 GCA_018245475.1 Pharmacophagus antenor | reverse complement strand
AGAAACATGAATACAATAATGCACAAAACTTATACAGATACACAAAGAAAACCATAAAAATGTGGTGGTAAATCTAGTGTTAATGTAGATTAAAACGGTCTAGTACATCTCTATAAGTATATATACATATAAAATTCAAAGTTTTGTATGATTCGCTTACTGACTGACTGACTATACATTCAACGCATAGCCTAATTCTCTGGTTCTAGAGGCATGAAATTCTGAGCGGTGTTTTTGATGACATACTAAGAAAGGTTTTTATCGAAATTCTACCTCTAAAGTCAGAGGGGAAGGGGCTTAAAATTTTAATGAAACTCTTTATCACTGAGCCGATGAGCTTGACAATCGGTATATACACTGGAGCGAAATTAATATTAAATAAAAGAATATTGTGCCATTTTAAACAATTGACAGTCAGTAAACAGAACCAATCTCTTTTAGTTTTACTAACTGTAAGCACCTAATTAAGACCTCGATTTTGTCTTATCCTTCCGCCTTAGTTCCAACTAGCACGTCTAAGCACGTTTAAATTCTCAAGTTAACTCTTAGGTTACTTCATTAGAACGATTGTAGTTTAAATCTAACACTGCCTTGCTCTGAACGTGTCGAGAGTAGCAGAGTTCAATTGAAAAACGTGTTATTTGGATTTATTCAACCTGTTCCGATACGAAATCGTATTAAAATTTAATGTCTTCAATTGTTATTACTTTAAATGTGTCATTTATCATGGCGAGGCATTAACACGATTCTGAATTTTTTTATTGCTCTATCAACTTCGTGGTACACTTAATATATATTTTTGAATGTAAGATTCTCGAGAGTCGTGGATAAGAACGAACAAAAAAAATTATCCAAGAAGAAATTTTGCGTACATCATGATCTTATCCGGTTTTTTAACACTAGATCTGCGGACGTTTTTTGTTACTTTTCTTTACGAGTCAAAATGACAGGTCCCGTAAATCTAGTGTTAAGCGTACTTCTTATTAACACGTTTTTGTTTTTAATTCAACTGATACTTATTGAGTTTATTTATTTTACATGACAAAGATATTGCTGATCGCGAGACGCATAAGACGCATGATAATTCTGGAAAACGAATACAATAAGGCCTTAATCAATAATAAAGATTTAAGTGCAAACACATTCGGCCCATTAACATCGATTCCGTCCCAAAAATGTCATATATAACAGGAGATATCGCTATTCAAATAGTTTGAAACATTCAAAGAACCGTGAAACTCTTCACATATAGTTAAATTTAATTTTCATGCATATGTTTTGTTAACGGTATCAGTGCTTACGGTAATATTTATTGAACAAACAAAATTTAACTGTTCACGTTGGGTTTGAAGATTAATTTATGCTATTATAAAATTAATTATAATTTTCCAATAAATTTTATTTTATAATCATCAAAATTATTAATTATATCGCTGAGATCGAGAAAGTCGGTGGACTAGTGGAGAAGGAAGATTAGGAGTATTTAGGATGGAGAACCAAGACACAGATTTGTGCAAATGTTTTTTTTAATCTTGTTTCCTCTATGTAATTATTGGGAACATTGATAACATCAGAAATAATTTCTTCATTCTCTTTTGCCGTACTTCCATAACCTTTATTTTTTCACTAATTAATTAATTTGTATTAATTCTAATCACACATTTACATCCTCTTATACTTACATAATTATTACATTCATATTTTTTACTTTTTTATTTTGTGTATTGTTTTTACTTGTTACTTACACTATTATATTGGAACTTACCTTTTCCTTTTTCCTATTGATTTATTTTTACTCATCTCTATTTAGTATTTAAAGCAGTGTTATTTCCTAATAAATAACTTACGGAAGTATTTATCAAATTCCCTTTGCTGGTATAATGAGAACAAACATATTAAATTCGAAGTATAGCCTTGTTAGGAAGCCAATTACCGTGGCGGGAAGGCGTGAGGTTAAAATACAATTTCCCTGTACCCTTAGCAAACAATCTGTACAAGATGGATTGATAATGTTGCTTGACCGTCGTGAAA
The DNA here is from genome assembly GCA_018245475.1 of Pharmacophagus antenor. Lineage (NCBI taxonomy): Eukaryota > Metazoa > Arthropoda > Insecta > Lepidoptera > Papilionidae > Pharmacophagus > Pharmacophagus antenor. The sequence goes on along the minus strand of DWQX01000226.1, from coordinate 50,569 downwards.
TGGGTGGGAACGCACACTACATTTTACTATTAATCGATCAATGTAAATTTAGGATCCTACTGAAATTATAATAAGTCGCTTGAACGCGTATTAACGTGTAGAAAACTCAACAATGTGTAGTAATAAAAAAATTAAGGTCTCCTTAAGATATTATAATAAACAATAATAATAATGACACTAATAATAGACTCGTTGAGTCTATTATTAAACGCGTACAAGAAGTCCGACATCTATTATTTTCTTTATTTCATTTCCATATATAACCGTTCACGGTTTACTGAGTGGTGGGTTTTTTATAGTTTTTATATTTAATAAAGGATGTATATCGAAGTTGATATTATAAAAATTGGTAAATAGGAATTCAAGGTTGTGTTCCTATTGATTTTTTTGTTTTCAAAAATATATGAGATTTTCAACATTGTTATAGGTTGGTAATACGTACATATTTTTCTTTTTTCTCTTTAACTTTACTTTGTTTTGAGTAGGCGTCATTGCTTTAACATGTCTTACTTTTGATACAATTTGCCTTGTTATATAGGGAGGTGAAATTTATTTCTATGTGTACTCTTTAAAAGCGTTTCAATGTTTTATTAGCGAAACCGAAGATGTGATTAAATAAAATCCTGTTAAATGCGATATCCTTATACTCTTTTAAAATTCCATTTAAAAAAATTACATTTTATACGTTATAGCTTCCAAACGGTTGAATCGGTTCTGATGTCTCAAAAGGACTTTAATAAGGGAGTTTTAAGCTGTAATTACAAAAGAATTGAACCAGTTGAAAACACGTATATTTTTAGTTCACTTTTAGCATCGTTATCTACTCTAACGAGTAATAGTTTTAAGTGGTCATAGTTCGAAAACAAAGAACGAAATAAGCGAAAAAAATTAAAGAGTATCGTAAATAATTTCGTTAATTTAATAATTCCGTGTTTTTTTTTTTGAGTGGTAGAACTATGTGACAGCGACTAGTGTCGTAAATAATTCCTTTTATCAGGCTTGGCCTTATGCCTAAGCTCGTGGTTGTCGGTGGGGACGGGTGATTTATGTGAGCTCGCGAAGATCGCTAACCATGGGCAATTTAGATAGACCTATATACTTTAAACATAAGTAGACAATGCTCTACTTAAACATGAAAAACTATGTAATGGAAGTTAATTAAAACCGGACAGAATTACACATAAATATAACAAAAAAAATTGATTCCAATCATTCTTTAGTCTCTTGATAGTATATACTTTTGAGTTTGATTTACTTTACGGACTACGATACCAAAGTACAATAGTTAATGTGATCTTTAATATTCAACTTCTACAACATTGCTGAAATAATTTGTAAAAGTTCGTCATATCTTGACATGTTTTCACCACTATTTTAATTATAATGGGCTAAAACTTGACCCCAATTTTACATGAAGTTATGTGGCAATGAGGCCGAAGATATTTGAAGCGTGCTCACCCAGAATACTCAGCGAGAGAGTGTGACCCAAAATTTTAATATTAATTTCAACCATAAGGTTGGTAAAAAAGGAAAATATAACTTTTACTATTGTTAATTTGTGTGAAACTCCTTCTGAGGTTTATTTATTGTGGATTTCATTATTACAAATATTTCTGTTGCAATAGTATGTTCGGTTTATTTTCGGCAAAATTTATATCTCGGCATATTTCCTATTGTACATGACAACTTATCAGATTTGGAAATGGATCCTTAACCTTTTTCAAACTAAATAATTGCTTTATACATTTTAGTTGTTAGAAAGTCGTTTGCCCGCAGGTACTCCGATATTTACGTTAGAAAATTGTCTAAAGAGAATTGTCTGTCCCGGAAGGGACAGTTTAGTTGTATTCAATTTCGAGTGACTGAAACTCTAGGGCAGTCGTCGTCACCGTTGACGAGGGCAACTGGTTGTATATTTGAGAAATAATGACTTACCATCTTTTGCCGGGATACCTTAAGGGCATGCGGTTCTTCACGTTTCGTTTATAAGATTTTCTTTTTTATAAATTAACCGGATTATTTTATATTTCATGAAACTAACTCTTCAGAAAACTTAATGTAAACTGTGACCTTTCGACATTACTTAATAAGTATCTTGTATTGATTCATTTTCAAAATATCCGCTTGAAAGCATCACCAAAAAATATTTGCTAGACAATTGTGATCATAATGTTTATTTTATTAACCAAAAGACAAGGTTCTGTTTATATTTTTATGGTTACTACTTGATCTCAGAAATAAAGTTAAGTGACAGCGAAGTAGATAGTGAGGTGCTCGTGGAAAAGGTTTCTCATATGTGTAAAAAATAATATGTATATATGTGGCCGCCGGAGTCGAACCGGCAACTTCCGTGTTACAAGGCAAACGATGAACCTCTGCAGCATGGAGGCAGTCAAACCAGACAGATTTTACTAATAACATCATTTTATATACGACCTCTCGTAACTTTTTAAATTGCGGTCCAATTTGGATTAAAAACGCACGTTATAAGTTACTCCTGTCAAAATTTCATTTCATAACTGTCGTTCACGAAAAGTAACAAAACTGTAACCAACTTCAGTGTTCCATTGTTGAAAACGAAATAAATTCTTTTCGATACGATAGTTAGTAAATACATTGTATAAACACTCTGCGAAATAATGTCTTAAAAAGGTAAAGTCCGAACAAATTCCCGGTGTTTGTGTTTTAAGAACTTAGCCCAACCACACCCGGGAATACCGACCGCGAAACTGTTCCACTGAGTTACAGGACTTTTCCTGAAATGGAGATCAAAGGATAAATTTAACTAAGTCTAAAGAATGTACTGTTGTTTAATAAAGTTTAAATAGCATCGTGTTATTTCTTCCATTTTAGAATATACCATCGACAATTTTGGCTGCGACGTGAAATCTATGATTCCAAATTTAGGTTCCAAATTTAGGTTGCCGCATGTTATATATGAATTTCACATACTGGGTTCTATAATAAATTGAAATATTTCAGTTAATAGAAGTTACCTATTTAAAGAAAACAATAATAGAATAATTGTCCACTTCCATAAACAAAAAATCAATCCACCATGAAGAGATAGTGAGAAAATTAGCTTGTGCGTGATTGTAAAATTTTCTCTTACATTTTCCCACACATAGGTTGAACAGGTTAGCTTTTCCAATGTTCCAGCCTATCGTAGACGAGATTCGTCAGTATTTTAAATAATAAAGAAATCACGAATTATAATAATTCTGTTAAAATTAATGTATGGCTATATTTAATCAAGGAATGAAAATATATATATGCATCACATAATCGAGAATCCTCCGCTTTTGGTTTAAAAAAATACTGGCCAGATAAACTAGAAAGTAGGCTAAGTCAAGATATTTCCGTCTCGCTTTCGATTTTCTTTCTTTCTTCACTTTTAATATGTAAGTAAATAGAATATAATAGAAACATAAATTAACTTATATTTATTCTTTTATTGTTTATCGTAGAATCTAGTGCATGTAGGATATAAAAGGCGGAGTTTTATTTAGAAATTAGGAAAAATATTCAATAGTTGATCACCCGTGAATATGTTAAAATAAGTTATTGACTTGAATTCTTTTCGCTGTGTTTCTTTTTAATATGCAGATATAACATATTTTACACAGCCCTATTAATGAAAATTTAACTCAACAGTTATAGTTTTCACAAGAGTTGTTTTAATAATATTGCCATAATAACTACAAGCTTATTAAAAAAAAAAAGAAAAATAGTGTGAACTTTAATTATACTATTTCTTTTAAAATTTATTAAACAACTGAGGAGGTAAAAAGAGTTTTCGTTATTAATATGCAGCGGAATAAGTGGTGAATTAATTTTCAGAAGCATTTGAAATGAAACTTATTCAACAGCACTCTCCGGGTAACGGACAAATTAAGTTAAAGCGAATATTTTGAATGAAGTCGCAGCTTCTGTTTGGTAAATTATATTTGGGACTCATATTTTAGATAAAAATTGCAAAAGATAAAATACACATAGTATATAAGTAATTTTTATCTTTCTTATTTGCTTGTTGTTAAGTGACAATGAGACCGTAGCTTAATGTTAATGATACATAATATTCTAGACGAGCACGCTTTTTTGTCAACCGCGTGCATGATTCCCAGAACACAGCAAAACTCTTATGGCGAAAGGCTGAGATCGACGTAGGTTGCAAGATAGTTTTGTCAAATATGACAATATTATTGCTATCTAGATTTCACTATTTATGTCGCTCTGGAGTCAAACTTGGGAATTCCGAGTTACAAAGCAAGTGATAAAACACTGCATCGGGGAGACATTGAAAAACAATAATAAAAAGATACGATTGACGCCAAACGTTACCTACAAAACTAATCAATACTTACAGGTACTGTGGAAAAAATAATAATGATTTAAAAATACATTTTTGAAAACGTGTTCAATTATTAGAAAAATATAATTTTAATTATCTTGAATAACATACATCGAATACCTGACATTCCTTTCTTTTAAATAGTTTAAAATGCAAGCGAGGACATAAATTTTAGTTTTTCTCTGCTGTAAATTAAGTTTCTGCGGAAAACAGTGACACAAAAAAATTATGAAGCGTTAAAATATAAGTTTACATTATAAGTTAGTGGAGCGTCCGTATTTTTCTGTTGCCTAATTCAAAATTTATCAGTTCTTTTGAAATTTATTGCTACTGGTTATATTGGTACTCACAAATAATAAATAACATAAAATAACTATTTTGCTTTTCAATTAAATTATTGAATATCTCGATTAAATTCCCAAATAATTTTTTATCATGTTAAAATTAAGATGGATATTAATAAACGTAAACTTTTTTTTCTATGACAACTAAAGAAGAAAAAGAAATAGAATATTGTATTAAAACGAAATTTTGAATCAGTTTTGATGAAATAAATTTAATTTAGAAGTGTAATATTAAAGTAAAATTTGAAACAATGGAACGATCATAATCGTGCGAATATTTAAAGATTGTTTTGCTATTGAATTAGTTCAATATTTTTTTTTTAAATAATATAATTTAGTACTTGACCACAATGTCATATGATATTAAGTGGTGATCTGAGAATAGTTCGAATCTAAAACAAAGATAGGAAAAAAATATTATCTATATTTTTTTTAGCGGCTGATCTGTAATTAGTACCCATACTATAAGTAGACGTGTTTCTAAGCTTTTAATGGTTAAAGTGTGCCCTCTGTTAAGAGCATGTACTTATTTTTATTATGCATCATGTGTCCTATGGTAGTTCTCCTAGAATATCTTTTCTTTTAAGTCATTTTGGATATGAAAACGCATTATACATGGATATGCATACACAAAAATAATAGATACATCCGGTTAAACTCCTAAAATACCTCTTTTTAGGTCATGGGTAAATAGCAGGGCTTACATAAATATGGACAATTAATTTCCTTTTAGAACGCTCACCTTGGTTTCGTAGCGGCGTTGTGCCGGCGCGTAATTACGAAAATGTGACCGCAAAGGGTCCTAAAACTGTTCATACAATAAACCCACCGTATAAAATGCTCACTACAGTCGTAAATTAAAACTAAAAGTACATTATACCAATCATATTACAACCTCTTTTGCTATGAATATGAATTTATAAAAGCTTCACATCCATTTTTAACTATCGAACGATTGTGATGTGATTCTCACACAATACTAATCATAGTGTTTTATTATTACTAATTTTGGCTATCAACCCATGGGTTCGTGGGTTTTCGTATAACCATACGATTTCGTATTATTGTTGCTTATTGAAATATATGGTTATAAGTATTTTGAGGTTACTAAATAATTTATTTCATTAACAATCAATATACTTTGCAATTAACGTAGTCTGCTTATATTGGACTATTTCATAAATAGAATGCAGCCCATGATGACGAACCGGAACACAGTAATTTGTATATAAATATATATTTATAGAAATAAGTACTGTGGTGATACTGTTTTATAACAAGATTTCTGTGTACCGATAGTCATATATGTGATAGTATTTTGGGTGAACATGCTTCACCATCTACAGCCTGATTGTCATAAAAAATTATGTAAAATTGAGGTCAAATGTTAACTCATTACCGATTAAAACTTCATCACAAATCAAACAATCAACAACTATTTCACCATAGATTGTATGATGTTGAGTATGACATTGCAATAAAACGGCTTCTATCGTTTAGAACTCTTTTGTTACACCAAACTTTTATCATTTGGTATCATTAAATTTCCTTCACCTTAGAGAGCGTAACTCGATGCTCAAGTAACATTGCCTTGTTTTGTTAGAATAATATTCTCGTCACGTCGGCTTTCCCTTAATTCCCTCATCTATTTAAACGTTGCGGTACGTCAACATAAAAAAAAAGACAACGAGAGGCTCTGTCAAGAATATGAAAGTATCTTTATATTTTGTTAATCACATTTCGGTTACGGTGTTACCATTTATAATCTTTATTACATCATCCAGTACAAGTATTTCGTAATGGCAGTTTAAATCGCAAATATTTTTAATTATAACATAGATTATCATAGGTTAGTGTAGTTTAGGTGAGACCATTGTAGTCTAATAACATAAAACAGTATTATTTATAAATTACTTTCAGGATAAACGCTAAGTTAGTGGATCTTTTGGGCTATGGTTACATAACATACTTTACAAAATTAGCTAGCAATAAATTCGAACTGTCTGACAGTCAATGAATGTCGTTTTACGTTTTCACTAAACTTATTTGTTAAGTGGTGAACCATTCTTAATATTACAGGATTTTCTCATTGTATTACGTCAATAAAATCTTAAAATAAAGTTTTCGACAGCACCATCTAGTGGTTATTTGCTAAACTAAATAGAGTATACTTAATTCCAAAGGAATGTTTTGTTTCTCTGGGACAAAAGTAGCCGAAATTGAATCAATAGACAGTCTTTTTAATATCTTACTAAAAATAATTTAGTACGACGAAAATATTTTCTCCCGCTTCTAAATGTTATTCCATGAAATAAGTGACTCACGTGCCAAATTTCATAAAAATTAGTACAATAGTTTATCCGTTAGTCGCAGTAAAAGAGATAGACGGAGAGACAGAATAAATAAAAAAAATGTTTTCGCGTTTATATCGTCAAGGGCGTGCATTTCTTATGTCCCTGTCCTTTTATTATATAAGAACTAGATGTAGCTACGTCAGATGGCTAAGTTGATCTGTAGTTGATATGTAATCCATCTTTACTTATTTGACATAAATTATAGTTTAAGATGTACAACTCTTTTTCAATAACCGTTATATGTACATACGCGACATAAAAAATGTATTCCGAAAATAGGCTCTATATACCAATCATAACACTGATCTATTTGAAAAAAAAAAGTAATTTAAATATAATTTTAAACAACAACACGTTTAATTATTGAAACAGCAGCGAACGGTGGTGACAGAATCAAAATTAATATTTGTGTATTGAAACATGTCCAATTTTATTTTTTTATATTACTTAGCGGTGATTGCCATAATACGTTGTCTGACTATTATCATACCTGATGGTTAATGGAGATATGGTCTATGATGTTAAATCAGTCTTGTCTATAAAAAGCCTATTCATTAATTATTTCTAGTATAAACTGAAAGGAATGAACAATATACGATTATAATAATTTTGTTTAAATATTAACCTAAAATTAGGCAGTTTACGCTTATTTTACGTTACATTCTGTATGAATGTTTGCAAGGCCTGGATGTCAAGGTTAGTCTATACTTATATATTATACATAATAAATTGTTATTTGGGTTAGTCACAAATATTATAATGTTAATTGCCTAGGAGATTTTCCTCGGTCCCTAAATTCCCCTCACGTTTTGCAATGAGTTGCTGGGAAACATTTGCCAGTACGCGCTCCGATTCCAGACGGGGTTATTGTCAGTAACAAATTGTACGACGTTAGTGTTCTGATTCACTGGCCAATAATTGCTTTACTTCGCAACCAGTATTACCATTTTGTATTTCCTTCGTGAATCTCGTGTGCGGAGTAAATTGATGTGTATGTATATATTCTTCACAATTTTAATTCTTTTCATCATCAAAAATACCAGGCAAAGCATTCTTATGCCGCTGAGTTTCATGCCTTATTCTTCATAAAAGAGTCTACAATTTTGTCCATAATTATTTTCCAACTAATGTGTAAAACTATGTACTCGTATATGTTTGTATACGTAAATTTAGGGCAGTTGAACGGAGAACGTTGGAATGTCATGTATTCAATTTCTGCATGGAATGATAGTCGAACAATTAAAACGCCGACCAATATTTAAGATTTAATATTTTGAATTACTTTAAACACACATATGTACACGTAATTTTTGTAGCTCAAACATTTTAATATTAGATTAACTTAACGAATGAATTGATTTAGTTATTAACAAAGAATTAAAAAATTAAAAATATTTAAAAACATTTTAGATTGTCAATTAGAAGTAATTATCACTAAGTTCATAATTGTGAATCGACATCGTTTATCTATTAAAGACGTAAACACATAAAATAGTGCATATTGAAAATTACAAAAAAAAAACAACCGTGGACCATCTCGTTTGCACTTTGTTAAATAAAAGTTTTATTTCAACTACTTAATATAATTTTCTAGTAAGCATTAAAACAAAGCGTAACTAACACACAGGAGACCTTATAAACATGAACCGCATGCGCTCGCTTGAACTGACCACGAAATCCCACTGGGAACTTACACGGTTACGGGAAACAATACCTATTGGATTTAAATAAATGAATATCGGACTAGATATCGAGTTTTACTTCGTTATTTAGAAATTAAATTTTCATTAAGTATAATATTAAGTTGAATCTATTGTTAATATTGTTGCGATAAATTTGTTAATGTTATTGTAATAAAGTTGAGTAAAATGTATAGTTGAATTGGTTGAACAGATCGAGCGAAATACGACGGAAAAGTATTAACATGTCTGTTAATAGTTATAACAACATCTAGTACTTTTTTTTAAGTCACGTACACGCTTCTCATTCTTGGGACGTTAACCTAAAACACGTCTTTTGTTGGATAAAGTTTTGAACGAAGTCCTGCTAACTCTGCGGACCTTAAAGGCGCTGACCGCATACATTGGCATACAGCGGCCGTTGGGACCGCTTTGGTAAGTTCTTGTTTAGTGGGAACAAGCCTCCGAGAATTGTCTAATATTTTATATCTAATCTAAACGAGTTCATTTCGTGAACCCATTATAACTTTTATGATTTTTTTAAAATATTTCATTTATCCGCGGCCAATTTCAAAAATTCAAAGGGTTAGTTATATTAAAATATATTTCTCATACATGTTATATTATATATATTTTTAAAATATAACACATATTTTAAAATAACTAAATATTACGTTTAGTCCGTAAGGTCTTTTTTCCTACCAAATTTTGCTTCTCTAAATACAAATTTTCAATAAAAAATTTATGATTAAAAAAATAAAACGTTATGTTAACAATCCTATAATGCTTTGTAGAAACGGATTAAGATGGAAGTAACCAATTAAATTTGTCTTGCGGCAAAGTAACCATTAAGTAATTTAAAGTTATTTGTATTAACCAAAAAGGAAAGGAAAGGCCTTAATCGACTTGAATAAATTTCAGTAACATTAATATTCACTCTTCCGAACTTTAAACTTCTACCGTTTTCAATTTTGTTTACATTTGACTATTATTTTACCGCCATCGGTAAGTTTTGATTGAGGTTTAATGTAGGTCCAAAGTCCTGTTTGTTTACTATTCATTTCGTCCGTTGAGCCAGTTGGACGGAAAATCAAATAATTATGTTTTAAATAGTTACATTTATGTTTTAACATACAATATAATTATAAAACGTTATATATGTATAACCTAAATCAACAAACAAATAAATATCTTTCCATGCTAAAGGGACATTTAAACCCACTAATTGTGATATTATGGTGCAATTTTAAAAATTATCCAACAACTGTTACCTTTATTTTGTAAATAATAGTCTAAGCGACATAAAAACCACCCACTATTAAATCTGTACAGTAATGGAAGAGTGTTAATATTTACTTTGCGCTTGAACAAAAGATAAATCTCAAAGCTATTTTAAATATGTTATCCTAACTTACTTAATGAATCAATAACGATGCTTTTTATTTACAAACGTTCATTAACAAATGGAATTATCGTTTTAATTTTCAAACCTTTGTTTATTTGTAACAATTTCGCGTGATAAAAAAAATATAGAAGGAGATAATATTTCGGCAATCTCGTTATCTCAATTGTCTTTGTAGATTTCAACGAGCGTAATCTCATTACTTTTGATTAAAATTATTCTCTTATTTGCTGCCATGTTTTACGGGGACCCCTATTGAATAAAATATCGTGTACATAAAAATAATTTCGTGAGTCGAATAGATTTTTTAAATATTGCTTTGAATAATTTTTTGTATATGGAAAGCACTTTGTTGTCTTCAAAGTAAATTTTGGTAATTGGTCAGTCAGTTACGTTACAAGAGTATTTTCAATAAAACAACGTGATTAGACGATGGCCGTTCGGTCACAATCATTTTCATTCGTGACAATATGGGTTTAATCATTTCTTATATTTACGCGAAGAAAACAAAATTATTATAACTAAATTATATGAATTTTATTGCTTCACAAATGCAAATATTTAATTAATATCTGATTATAAATATCTGATAAGTTTTATTATATAGTCATAAGTAATATGATTTTAAAGCAAACTCTTCATATTCATATACAAATGTTTTATGTATATAAATAAATAAATATATGTTTACTACCAGATCGAACAAAAAAAAATGTTCATCACACGTTTGTCCTGAGCAGGAATCGATCCCGCGACCCCTGATGTTAAGGGCAGGGTTACTACCATTATACTTGTATTTTAATTATTTAAACATAAAGTCAGAATTATATGGTTCAAAGTTCGTAAAAAAAAAGATAATGTAACTAATTGTATTTTTTTTTCCTGATGGGTCTAACATTTGACCTAGATTTCACTTGATCTTTAGTGACAATGAGACCGTACATAGTGAAGCTTGTTCGCTCAGAATACTTCTGGCTCTTAAATGTATACCGGAACACAGCAATGCTATTTTGCCGGCAGATTGAAGGTGGATGCTATCCAGGCGGATTCGGAAAACTCTACCACGCATCCGTACTCCACTAAATCTGTGACTCGGGAACTCAAACCTCGACCTCCTCGGGTCCTCCACTTTATATGCCAAGCGGTAAATAAAAAAAAATGAAACACAACATGGTATTAAAAAAATTATAACATTGTTTTGTATAAATAAGAATGGTAACATCTTGTCGTAGCCAAGTTGTTCCATTGTATTTCTAAAGTATAGTTTAAAATGCTTGGTATGACTGCACGCTATCTTTACACAGCTGTCTTTAACGTGCATTAATATTAAAACAGATGAGAAACTTTCACAAGGAAGATTGATAATAAAAAAAATCTCAAGTAATTTTATATTCTTAAGTAAGTAAAATTTGAATCATGAATGAATTTAAAATATTCTTTGTTGAACTTGCGATTAAAGAAAAAAATTTATTAATTTATCATTCTACGTTAGAAATTCGATTTAATTTTCTTAATTTATTATAAAATTTAGCTCTTGACCATGACCTTATCTGTTAGTTAATCGAGATATACTCTATGAATAAAATTCAAATTTTATTAATGTGAACATAATTCATTAAATCAAATTTTTTGGCAAAAAAAAATATATATACATTAGTTCATTATAATTATAAGTAATACCCAAAAACTATAACACAAATAACAGAAGTCCTGAGAAAATTGTTTATTAGTAACTATTTGAGAATATGAAATAACGCATACGTTAAAATGCACCGACGTTCGCAAAATAGCAATATGTTGCTAGCAACCGTTTCTACTTGGCTACCTGTAATTGTAGTTCGCAATGGAACAGTAATGAGCTAGAAGCGACTCATTTTAATTAAAATGATGTGCACTTAATTTTTTAATCTAAGTTTTCTCATTGACTTGATTGATTTGATGATTCTCAGCGTACTTCTCTTTCGGGTCAATAAGAGATGCTATTTTACTGGCCGGTCGTTTAATTGTCTTTGAAATAGAGTATTGCGAAAAATTTTAAATAGTTATTGTTTATTATTTGATTTAATTTAATCGGAATAAAAAACCTAATTTTAATTTAAACTTTTCACATGGACAATTGGAAATCTTTTTTTTTCTAGACGTAAGTCTGTCCTAAAAACCGTTATATACCTCCCCTCCTGAGCCCATGATTTATAAATATTGCATTTCATAAGTAGCATCACTTCTAGTTTAATAAACTAAAACATCGGCATTAATATACGACTTTCATATGCAAATTTATTGCATTCGACGTCGACCTAATTTGGCCCATAAATTTACCTGTACCTGCTTGTCATCGTGGGTTAAGTTTACTTACGTTGGATGAGAAATATTAGTTTCTTATGAAACATTATCAAAATTAACTTTAATTTATATGGTAATAGATTTTATGACAATGTATTTTAGATAAAATATGATACGTGTTTACATGTTATCATTTAGAGAAATATATACTTTAACTTCAATTTGTTAAAAAGAAATTGAATGTTTCATACGATTACCAATCAAGGAGATTAATCCCCTTTTCAGTATGTGTACGAATTTTCCAGAATCCCCCACTCCCCCTCCCTCCGAAGTATAATTTTTATGCCAAAAATCAAAATGTATTAAATCAAAAAGAAAATGAAATTTTATAACCTAAAGCGAATATTATTAATGTGATGAATTGATCACTAAAAAAGGTATCCGACGCTATTTCCGTTTCTAATTGAGAAAGTTTTAAGTTCCCTTTTTATTGCTTCTGCCCATTGTTCAGTGTGAAATAAATTTGAGCATGTTCCCATTTGTAAGATTGTAAAAGTTTTAATTGTTCTTACTTTTCTAATTACGAAATATACAGTTTTCACGAGCGTAAGAAATTTGTAGAAGTTATGTTACTTTTTATTTTTTATAACATTATTAATTTATTTTTTCTTTGGGTTATTGTTACATTAATAAATTTATGAATTAATTTTGGTTATAAGTTTAAGACGATTTCGTTTGCGTCATATACAAGAAGGAGTGAAATTAGCTTGAACTGGTAGAAGGTATCAATACTTGGCATTTGATTTGGCACGTCGAGAACAAGAACGAGATATTCGGCTATGTTCGGTTTTGTATAGCGTTATCTTTATCTTTTGCAGTCAAAGCAGTGTGCCCTAGAGAGAACGCTACAACACAAAACCGAAATCAACCGATCTTTGCCTTAAATCTTACACTTCTTCAAATACAGTGTACTGTATTTTTATGACACCAACTAGAAGTTATAGGTAGGTGAATGACAAGGCTAAGTAAAAATAGACTTGAAAAATACTACAAATCAATGACATTATTAACCGTCGATAAAAAAAAGATTCTCAATATGATGGTATTTTTTTGTTTCTTTGTTTTCTATGTAATTGTGTGTACTTTTTCTGTAGCTGTCAACTCAAGGCAATTTCAGCATATCTCTCCGTCGCCTAACAATATTATGCAAAATTTTCTGTTTCTTCTGTTTTGGTTTGAAGAACGCCTTAGCTAGCTAACTTTAATGACAAGGGTAAAGAGACAATATCATACGTGTAAAAGTTACGAGAGCAATTTTGTGTTGTATGAACAGCATCGCTCTGACTTTCTTATAAACCATATAACACGGAGGTCCCTGGTTAGATTCCATTGCCACACAATACATGGAGTTTGGATAGTGGTAGGGTTTTTTGAACCCCTTTAGCTCGTCTAGCTAGCTAGCTATAGCTATATCAATGTCGATCTGCCGTCATAACATCATTGCTGTTAATCAGTAGTCATACATGTGAGAACCAATTTATCCTGGGCGATATATGGCCTCATTGTTATTTAACATCAGGTGAAATTATGATTTAGTGTTGCTTAATGATTCACCACCAAGTATATTCCACTTACTTATGCTCCTCTTTTCGATTCTTACTAAATTAAAAAATAAAAGTCTATTTAACGTATGCAACCTCTACTTAACAGTTTAATATACTGACAAGAATAAGTCTAAGGGAGATTCAAGCAAACTCTAGTAATTTTAAACGGAAGAAGAATAGATGTGACAAATAGTAAGTCGGGTTACGGACTTGAACCCGTATAATCAAATTCCACCACCAGACATTTGTCAGAACGTCACACGGACGGGCTTAACGAACGGTAGATTAAATAGACCTCCGATTTATAATTACAAATTGAAGCGACAACAGTCTAATGGTTTTCGGTCCGCGAAATTCGCAGTCAGCGGGTTCGAATTCGCAATTTGTATTGTTGTTCACCATTTCCTTGAAACTATACGTACCTACATATGCATCCTTTGGCGAAATCGTTACAATTATCTAGCGTATTTAAATGTTAGCGTTTTTAATTATTTTGTAGATTCGAATTATTTACGGTTTATATAAATTAACATCTATATCACTTATAAAAATAGAATACAGATAATAAATCAACAAAAAAATTATATGTCTATATAGGTATTATTCCATTTATTATATACAGTGAAAAGAAAATATTGTCATTAATTATTAAGTAACTATATAGTTACAATAATATTTACAGCAGGAATATATAAATAAATGCCTGTAAATATTGTAAGTTACCTGGACAACAAAAATTTATGTGCCTCATATCCGTAAACGCTAGGTAAGGGTATTCCGAATAAAACTTCAAAATCAACAAATGGATAAAAATGATTTAAGTTAAAACAACTTTGCCTCTGAACTTTGCGCAGCAAATTTAATATAAATACATAAATGGACCAGTTAATACCGGGTCCAGTAAATAATTGATGAAAGGTTAATCTAATTATGCAAAACAAACCCGAGTTCGTATTTATTTAACGATATGCTAACAAAACTTGGAGGATAATGCTTAAATAATGAAACGAAACTCATCAAAATAGAAATGTTGATAATTTGAAGGTTTTGATGAATATTGGTTAAGTAGAATCTTTTATGTATTAACATGGAAAAAGAATACGAAAGTTATATTGTAACTAAAAATTTATTATGGATTTCTTATTCCTCTCAATACTTTATATTTATATTAGTATTTGTTAATGCTTGAGCATCCGGTGGCAAATTTTGTACGTCTAATCGAAATTCTTTTTAAGACTAGGTTTGCGGGATGCGTCATTTTGACGCAACAACGTTGGTCAAAAATTCACTGTACTTACATATGCACGAATTTTCAGTTTTTTTTTATTTCATCACTTATGGCAATGGCTTTGATTTATATTTATTTTTAAAAAGGAAACATGACTATTAATTAATGTATAAAATTAATAAGCCTCGTAAAGAAAACCACGAAAAATATCCGTAAAGCTAGTGTTAAAGTAAATGATGGCGAACAGTAAATGATTGTTAATCATTTAATATTAGTACGCAATACCGATATGAAAACTGCTATTGTTTTAACAACACTATAACTTACAGCGTTACTGGTTTATACATTTTAAAAAGCCAACATTTCACTCTAAAGATTGAATTATAATGTCCATTAAGCCAGTCGCACGGAATATCAGGAGGAGCGGTAGGATTTATGGCATTCATTTAAGTAGCAAATATAAGTTATTTTTTTTAAAAAAAAATCGAAGGAAACATTTAAACACGTTTTAAGGATTTTTAATACAATAAAATGATGAAAGGAGACAAAAATGCAAAAGAAAATCGAAATGGCTTGATTATTCTAATAAAGCAACGACGTGGACTTAATACTACTACTAACGCTAGTATCACTAAGATGTCAATCGGCCGCTAAAACAGGGTTGCTGTGATCCTTGAGCCATCACACATCTCTAATAAGATTTGGTAAGTTTGTTTTTTTAATGTTATTGTATCGTTTCATATCGTCTGAACGTCGCCGGCTCCAGTCAATCTGGGCTCCGATGAAACTCAACGCTGCAGCGATTTTACACACACGCTGAACCTGCATCCAATCACATCGCTCACACAAAGTTTTACATGTAAGTTGCTGTTTAATAACTATTGTTATATTTTATTCATTTGTTGAGTGTGTGTTAACAAATAAATGTCTATGTCTAAATACAATGAAATCGTACATGCACGAAAAACGTAAAATCTCGATATGAAGGTGAAATTTAAAACACTTTTAGCCAAACGAAAAACTATAATATTTATTTCTGTGATAACACACATATTCGTTGACCTTTACGGAAATTTATTCAATGTTTAATATCATTTCACCGTACGCCAGAGCTTGTAAATTCCTAATTGATCGAAATATTTCATATTCAGAATGAATCATTACGAGTGGTGAAAATTAATGATATTTTAATTAACATTAGAATTCTCTGGTGAATATTTATTTATATTATTTGATATCAATTTCACACGATTTTATGTGACAATAAGACCGTAGATAGTAAATCGTGTTTTCCCACAATGTTCCCGCTCTATGTGACTTATGGAACACAGAAAAGCCATGACGCAGGATAGTTGCCATTATGACGCGCGATAGATAACCAGGTAGTTTCAAAACTTCCTGACACCATCGAGAATTAACCAGTCATGTAGTCTTTGAATCGAACCCGTAATCTCTGGTAAATGGCAACCGCTGAACTACTGCGCCTCGGAGGCAATCAAATATTATCAATTAACACAGATACCTTATCTATATATTTTTATTTCATTACATAGATTTATTTCATAAATATAATTAGTTAGGATAATTATACAGCACGTCAAGGTGCTACTCATGTCGCGTCATATCATGAAATATCATGTTGCAGTACCTGTATTACCTACAGAATGCTTCAAATTGGGACACATTAATTTTTGTCGCTTTCTGCAGCATATTACTGGAAAGTTGTCTGGAAGAGACTGCTTTCAGCAGTAAGACCGCCTTTTGCACTGCTTACGTCTTCTTTTACTTCGCTCTATTTGTAACACTTTCTTTTTATTTTGTTTCATGTGTATTTTATTTTGTTCATGTTATGCAATAACGATTATTCTATTCTATTCTATTACTGCGTTGCTTGGTTCCCGCTGTTCGATGGTGCTGTAGTACTTACGTATATAGCACCATCGAAAGACCTGTCATCGGTATGCACAGTTTATTCCAGACGTCATGAGAAGTTTATCGTTTAGGGCACACGTTTCATTCAGCTTTAGGTTTAATTTATGTCAGTAGTTACGACGATGAGCATAGGATTAATCGTGTTCACGTTTCACGGCCTTTTGCGGTCGCATTTTCGTAATTACGCACCGCGACCTCCGCTCCGTTGTAAAATAAGGGCGTGCGTTCCGGGAGCAAATTACCGGTCGGTTTTACTGTTCTTAGAGTTGATAGCGTATTTGTACTATGTGGAACGTAAATAGTTACGGTATTAAAAAAAAAAACCTCTCGTATATTTCAACCAAACGTTGTCGATAAAGATTTCAGTTTATGCTCGTCTGCCACATTCCTGTGTACGAAATAATTGTTATGACGTAATAGTCATTTATTGAGATCTAATAATATCTTTTTTTTTTGGTAAAACAAATTTCTGTTTGTAAGGATATGGTGATAAATTGTATTTCATGTTATCATAACGGATTGTGTTATATTCGTTATAACAATATCAGAAATAAATTTTCAAATAAATTGTAAAGGTTAGCTAAATAGAATTCCTATAGGATTAAATATATAATTTAAATGATAGGTTACTTAAAGGAAAAATTGAGCGTTAAAGAAATCGGATACAATCAACGTATAGTTTATCATATGCTTTTTTTTACATTGTGATGTTGCTTATTTCATTGAAATCGATCAATGAAAAAGATACATCGTGTTTGTAGCTTTGTAATGATCTTTATGACCATATTTAAAACAAATTAATAAATTAATTGCTCAATACCCTGTGAAAAAAAATTATGGCGAAAAGTATTAGAGTATAGATGTATACACATTTGTGCTCTACATTTAACTCAGAAAACTAAAAAAAAAACTAAAATTCACTTTAAAAAAACTAAATTAATTTCTTAATTTATCTAATAAGTTTCTGAAGTTATGCATTAATACTTCGTAAGATCATCGTAATACAAACATATGCATACATTACTGTTTCCATTTTTAGGGTGGTACAACTGGTGAAATTACGGAGATAACCGAATGTATTAACTCTTGGCTCTAGGAGCTGAGTAGAATTGTAGTCTTATGGCTTATTAATTACCATAAGCGAACGCTTCACTCGTCTCACTTAGACGCTTAATCGCGTCACTCCATATTTGGTTCACAGTACAGAGACTCGACCTAATGATGACGTCACAACCCCTACAAATAGTAATAAAGGGGAGGGTTGATAATAAAATAATAATAATTTCAGTAGGAACGACGGAGCCTGTATTGACGTATGTTAAAACGTAACTCTTCCTCAATTTCGTAGATATATTAACAGAAACTTTACACACACACACATTCACTTTCACATACACTAACTACACTTTACACAATGTCACTAAAGTATTTGACATGTTCTTTGCTAGTTAAACATTTGGAGGAGATCAAGCATTTCTATGATAATAATGCACTTTTAAATGTACACAATGTTTATAACGAAATTTATTAATATAGTATCTGAAATATTTTTTTTCATTAAAAGAAATTGATGAAACTAGCTTACTTCCTATTACAAAAAATTTAATTGATTTTTAATATCGTTACTTCAGTGATTTTATTAACTATTATACCCATTACACCGGAAAATGTATGCACATTTTTCTCCTTAACGTCGGAATAAGGTAGGACCTGTTTCGACTGGTGTTGGGCATGGTAAGAATGAGGGTTTTTGACACCTTTAAAATGAGTCTGCGCAGGCCAATGGTCATTGTGGTAGAACCTGCGAGGGTTCTTGAATCTGCTTTGCGCAAGACGTAGGACTAGCTATCATCATAGCGTAGCGTTAAAGGGATCGCAGTTATGTTTCGAAAAGAGATCTCGCGAGTGCTTCAAAGCGCTGAGGTCGAACACCGATGGGGTTATAGAGGGTAAAAATTCTACATAACCCTGATTTTCCTCCAGGAGACTAGTCCCCAATACCAAAAAAAGGACGTTTACACTGGTTTTTCTAAAATAAATCAGCACCTTTCTGACTCCGTCTCGGGATAAAACTAGACAGTAAGTCACCCTAGGGCCTACTGCAAAGTACTAAGGGCTACAACAATCTTATTACAAACCGAGGTATCATTCGAAGATTGGTTCCCCATAAAAAAAAAAAATTAACAAAGATATCTACTTGGTATAATTAAAAATATTTATTGAGAAACAAGTTTTATCCCAGAATAAGCGGTTTACAGTTATCTAGATAGCAACATAAACTAGATGCTACTTATACATACGCAACCTAAACCCACCGTGCCGACCGCAGGCTTGTTAGACCGGGCGCGTTTTACTCGCGTACAGAGTTTACATGTTAAAGGATTATTCGGATGAATTTTAAAAGATATTAAATTAAATAGTAGAAAAAGTGATTGTATACATATCAAGTCGTTATTATATTCGTAGACATTTCTTGGCATTAAGAACGAAATCCTCAAAAGGTATCATCGTTTATTTGAAAAAACGATGTTATGTGGGCTTACTTACCATTAAAAGCACCTCAGTAGTTGCCTTAAGTGCATTATATCTCCTTAAGCTTTATTGTCATGTACACTATATACATACAAAGCTTTGCCCTGGTATGCTACATGAGGTATTTAGATAAATACTAGCTATCGAAATAACTGGGGTACCCTTTCATATATTAAATCGATGAACGGATTATTTTAGATGCGTTCGTTTCTACGTAATACGTTTAGAAAAAATATATATTTTACGTAACTCTAAACCATTGTACAGAATGTTATTATTTAGGTAAGCACATTATTAATTGCGCATTAAAGCGCTTCAAAAACAGTTTCCACAGCGGTGCAAACTTTCGAAACGGTCTCGGGGCGGCTCAAATGAATTTCACCGTGGCATTAATATTCATCGACCCTAACCGTTATATTTACGAGAGTTTTTCATTCAGTTTATTGCTGAAACGTTAACATGCTGATATTTGTTTTGTACAGCTTTGGAACAATTACCAGTTGTAGTTTTAAGATGTCCTTTTTATCAGGTAATTATTTGGCAGGTGGCAAGGATCCGATCTCTCTATACTTTTGTATTTAACCAATTTTCTACCACTATGTGCTATTAATTGATATCGCAATCCTTGCTGTACTGTTAAATAGAACGTGATTTTTGTCTTGTGGTATAAGATAACTTATTCCTCATATATACATATTTTTGCTGCTAGGGCTTTAATATAAGATTCTAGTTTATATAAATAATTAGTTAGTAGTATTTGAAGAGCATTAATAATAATAGGCATTGCAAGAATGAAATGAATGAAAACGAAATCGCATTCAAGCATTTTCGCGCCTTTTTTATTTCAATTCACCGGCATTTGCTCATACGATTACTAGCGAATGAAATTTCCTAATGAAAAGTGAAAATAATTTATATAAATTTTTATCAATTGTTTCTTGTGCAATAATTTTTACAAGTTATTCTAACAACGTTCAGTATTTAAGCCAATATCAGGATTATTGAACAATATTGTGTTAAACATGTGTGTTCTATTTCGATTTCTATGGACAACAAAGACAACACGACCTTACTACTATTGATCTATTACAGAAGCTTGCGGCAATCATGTTATATGTAATTATAATCTAATTTTGAGTACCATATAGAACTGCGAGAAAATTTACGCTTGAAATAAAGTCGTACGCACATCTAATTAGAGCATCATTTTAGTTCCATTTCTTTGACAGTTTCTTAAATGGTAACATTCGTAATTATAGTTTCCTCAGTTTCACATTACGTTTACGGGACCCAGAAATTTTAATGAAATAAATCTCTGTGTACTGATATGCCTACGAATTTTTTATATTTTTTTAATGTTTCTGGCAATATTGTATCATATTTTTAAAGTATTAAGTATAAGAATACAATAATGTACCCAAATTACCACAAACTCGAAATGGTTTTCCCATTAAAAATGTCCGCAAATCTAGTGTTATATATGCCTTAAAGCTAATAAAATATATTAACATTTCTCATATTTTACACTGAAAATAAATGAATTTTTGTTCGCGTTTTCGCGTAATTTAAAACGAACGATAGGTAACGTTTGAAAATGAAGACAATTGCACAACTTAGTCGGAATACGCTCCGCCGGAATACCCCCGGGATTTACGGGCGGCTATTTGTTATGTGGAGAACGACGCAAGCAAAAAGTGACCTGCGCTCGTGTGTTTCTTGCTTATTGCCTCTATTTTTTTTTTAAGTAGATAATCCGAACGGTAAACATTTAGCACGAGCTCAACATTATCAAATTTAAAATGTACAACTCAATTATCTTAGGTTGTCTTTTTAAAAATTGTTATTTGAACTCAAGTTACCTTAAGTCCAATATATCGATTACGAATTCGGGGTGGTTTTTAAAATAAAAATTTATTTATAAAATTAAAAAAAAATCTTTCAATTTTTTTTATTTAATTCGGTTTTTCTATTACATAATCATAAAACCGCAATACGATTTTAGACATATTAATTTAATACGATGTCGATTGAAAATGAGATTAAATCGATTATCGCATATGCGTAGTGCAATGCAAGAGTAAAATCTTTATTTATATTAAAATAACTTATATAGTAAAAGTATATCAAGTATAATATAATTATTAAATAATTCATTTATTAATATTATTTCTGTTACTGCGGATTATGTTTACGTTTAAAAGGTGGATTTGAAGGCACGTAATTATGGCTATACTATCTGAGGGCCCTTGTACGTGCAATAAATGAACAACTAAGCAACGCCGACCAATTACTTAAATGAATCCCATAAATTTTGTGGGCGGAGTCTGCGGAATGTAATATAAAAAGCTATTCTTTACTGTGTCAATAGCATTAAGGTTTTTAAAAACATTTTTCTAATTTTTAATTTTGTCGAAAGAAGACTTCTTATACTATATATTTTTTTTAAATAAAAATATAAGGCAAGGTTTTATTTTGATGCACATAATTAATATTGTTTGCGATTTTCACTATTTTATAGCTAATTTTTATAATTGCATAAATGAAATATTACAAAATTACTTCTTATTACAACAAATAAAAACATTAGATAATATTTTTTTTAATAATAATTAACCACCAGGTTGACTGGTAGAGAATACTTTTATTGCATTAATTCCGCCTTTTATTACCCTTTATAGGTCATTAAAGTATAAATAAATAGATAATTTAAAAAAATAAATTTACAAAAAAACAATTTGAAACATGAAAACATTCTAATTAAGTTTATCGTCTAATTTACAATTTAATTGCTATTTTAAAATTTACTTTTGCCGATATTTAACAGGAACTCTACTGTTGTTAATTATTAAATAGTATTGGCCATGCGGTTGTCATTTTACTCAATGTAGCTATCAAACTGGAAGCATCATGCTTAGCTAGAAATCATAATATCAGTGTTTCGTTCCACATTATAAAAATTACAACGTATTTAAAATTTAAACGAAATTTTTAATGTCTTTAAAATACTTCAGGTAGGACAGATAGTTTCTAATTATATAGGTTATATTTGATTTATTTGTACAAAACCACCTAAATTATTATTTATTAAAAAGCATAGAGGGCGGTCTTATCTCCAAAATTCCTTTTTCTGATAGTTGACAATTTTTATATGTAAGTTCTTAACAGAATACGATTACTCTCAAATCAAGGAAACACTTGATAAGCTGCGATGGAATTTTATCATTTAATTTTCTTAAATTCGCTGGAATGATTACTACAATACTAGGAGATAAAAGAGATAAACATAAAGCAAACAAAATTAATTGAACATCAAATTCCTTAGTGTATATTAATAAGAGGTTTATTTCATAGAAGACTGTTTAAATAGGTATTATAACGACGTATATTTTAGGAGATAAGAAGTGGTTTGCCAATATTTTATTTTAAACATTACCGTGCTACAGTTTGTCAACGCAGCAAGTGAAATGACCGAAGTGAACAGTTTCGTGTCTTAAAGTATTAAAAAAACTGGTGCTTTAAACCCATCTAAACTAGGACCTCACTCATCACGCACAATATAATGAAAATTTTAGTGAAATATCGAATCGTGTGTATCCATTGGCAGTGGTATTTATGCGAGAGATACTGTAGTTTGCAAATCAAACCAATAACGCCTGCGCTTGCCGATATGTCTGTCTGTCAGCAGTGTGACATGGCGCATCGTCAGTTCTCACAGTTTACTCGCAGTGCACAATATGTACATAAAATAATTATAACAATACTTTTTACAGTAGATAGAGAAAGTCGACTGATCACATAACAGCCATATGATTTCTTCACGTTGGTGCACCATACATTAAGTGGAAACGAATTCGGTGGCTGGTATGCACAATCTAAAAAAAATTATGAATTTTTTGATAACATCCATAAAATCGAATTAATTTATTTCAATTATGATATTTTTGAATTCTGCACATTAACGAAAGGTAGAATATGTAAAAAAAACAATTGTTTTTATCGGTTAAGGACTAAGACTTGACCTTGACTTGACCTGATATTAAATGACAATGAAGCTGGATATCGTAAAGAGTGTTCGCCCAGGATACTGTCTCTGATACGTATGACTGCTGGAACAGCAATGCTGGTCACTAGCTAAGAGGGTTCCAATATCCCTACCATCATCCAGACTCCAATACACCTGCTGCCCAGGAATCGTACCAGGGATCTCTACGTTACAAAGCAAGCGATAAACCACTGTACTACGGAGGCACTCTGAATATAACAGACAAGATAAAAATAACTGCCATAATACCAAGGTAAGAACGAAAATATAATTATTTCCCGATGAACAAAAGAAAACGAGTATTAAAAGAAAACGAAAAATCTCTCTTAATTAGTTCGTTTTTGTATTACAAGACCGTTAAACAATAAAAAAACTTGAAGCTAATCACCTCCAAATTAACTTGTTCTTTTGTATTCAATGCATGGAGTTGTTAAAAATTCACTGTATTTTTGAGTTAGTGAAAAAATTATGTAAAATAATTCTTAATTTTTTAGCAGATGATTGTTTTTTTGGTTGACACATAGCCCGTTCTTATCTTCGAATACCTTTTGATAGAATAATCTAATACTAATCATTATCATCTAAAAGGGTATTATCGAACCTAGTGCCATAAATAATTAACAAAAAAAATCAAAATGAGAGAGAAAAATAAATGGTAGGGAAAATGGGTGAGATTGATTTTGCACCTGTTCGTTTCGCTTCAAACTCTGTATTTATTCACTTCCCATTTTTCGTGGAAACGTTTTTTTTTAAGTAAAAGGCACGTGTAATTTTAAATGTAAAGTTGATAACTGGAAAATTTTCACTATAAAAAATTATTTTTTTTTGTCATGATGTAATTTTTGAGTTTCAATACAAATTATTTAGATAATAAAAAATACATAAGTATTACATTGTTCAAGAAGTTAGGAATAAAAAGTTAAACTATGTTGTGAATTGAATGTGAAGAAAAACCATTGAATATTTCTATGTATGGATTTTTAATATATATACAACGGCTTTATCAAGAAAACATTATATATGTATACTTAAAATATACTTCTCACAAGGGGTTTATGGAACACGGTGTAGGATTAGTAAACGTGACAATAATATAAGTAACAAAAGGTTCGAGTACCGTAAATTTTATAAGCCTTTAACCCCTTTTTTACTTCGGACCCCTTCATGAGAAATTTTTATAAAGAATGGCTACTATTTTTTGGCTTAATCTTCCAGTTACAATAAAGACTTGCGTATTCTTTTCAATTTAGTATTTTATAATTGTGTGATAAGTGGTACGTAATGTGCATTACTAATTTACTGCTATTATAGCATTGCCATATTATAGACCGATAAAGATATAGACCGATACACATGAATGAAACATGATATGAAAGTTCTGAAAAATCTACAATAACCTCATTGTCAAATAAAATAAAATTTAATTGTGCTCAAGTGTTAACCTTTAAATCTGGGACAATTTACTACCTCTAATACCAATGTAGATAGCCAAGAAGAATAAGATATTTTTAAATATACTTAAGCATAAAATATTAACAACCCGACAGAAAATAAACAAATATTCATCACATGATTGTTTGTCCTGAGCGGAAATGAAACCAACGGGGTAGTGAAAATAAATAATAACAAAACTTGCAACGAAACACTTAAAAACAACCGAATGGCGTAGTATACTCGTAATTAAAAAAGGACGTACGGAAGAAGCTTTTTATTATCTAGAATGTGTTAAGTAAAAATGAGACCGTACATTGTGGACTATGCTCGCCAAAAGTACACTGGCTCTCATATCAATGACTTCGAACACAGCAAAGCTGTTATGGCGCCAGATTAACATTAAGGGTAATGGTTAGCTAGGTTAAAAAAAAAATCTACCACTATCTAAATTCTAGAAACCATGTAGCTCCGATTAACTTAACCCGGGACGTTCATTTTAAAAAGGAAGCGGTAAACCATTGCGCCACGTACGCCGTTGCGTACGGAGGCGGCGCGTGCAGTAAGCAGTTCTTACTAGATTGACATATACTAATACGATATCATTCCGTAAGATATGGGTTAATAAAATATTCAGTTTACTTTAATTTAATCAATGGAGGAATTAAATTTTATGTACATAGTGTTTAACAACAATAATTACGACAATACCTGCACACGCTTACTTTATAAATGGACTTTTGTAAATATTACCACTTGGGACACAATTCGTTGTTCAGTTGGACATGTTAGGATGAAAAATAGTTTAGATGTGTTACGTGATACGATTCCTGCAGCTATTAATCAAGATGTCCTATATCGTAGAGGTGAGAAATGCGTAAGGATTTTGGTGCTCCCTTTTGCGGTGCAGTCAATAATTTTTGTAGACAATTAAAACTGTCAGTAACATTTTTGGTACTTGAATTTTTATGATCGTCATAAAAACCTAAATAGCCAGGTCGGACATGCTATTTAATCAGAATCTTAAAATATTTTTTGTGATTGGCGTTATTAAATATTTATATTCATTGTTATTGAAGTACATAAAATTTATTCCGTGTGCTAAATTATCGCAAATCACCTCAAATAATACGTATTTAATATGAGAAAAAATTAAAAAGAAATACTTTAAATAATATGATATTAGTTTATGGAGTCTGTTCGACCACCAAACGTAAAATTATATTCCGTAGCCGTTAATAACGTGCCACTATTCTGAAGTTGGCCTAATTATAACATTAGAAAACATTACGATACACCACCTTAACGCAATATTTAGTAATCTTACTAGCGAAACCACGGAAACGGAAGAATAATATTTAATCTGTATTTTTTGTCGCCGCTTATGGGCGCTGCATAATAGACACTAGCATTTCCCGCCTGCTGGAAATACCTTCGACCTATCAAGAAATCTGCCTTCAAATCGATTTACAGCTAATAATTATTTAACTTTACATGAAATGCACAAAAAGTCGATATGTTGTTTACTTATTAAATTCAAACTAATTATTATTATTAATAGTAGTAATTTTCTTAAGGCTTAATTTTTTAAAGAGAGACATTATTTTAAATAAAGTTTAATCCTAACCTACACAATCCGTAGTCTTGAAGCGTGAAATAAAATTGTCTGAAACTTTTGGGAGCAATCAAATTGTGTAGATTCCATTTAACATTGCCTGAATTCTTGCTGAAATCCAATCGCATTAAAAGCCTTCTAAAACTTTTTGCTACAAAAAAGGATTCCCTAATTTATTTACGTAAAATTAAACAGAATACGTGTTTAATGGCATAAAGTTATTTTTGTATGTTTAGCTGTTATTTATGTAACTTAAAGTATCGTCAAAGATGAAACAAATATGTATATGAAACTTTATAGAAACAAATAATTTAAATACTCCCAAAGCCATATTGCATGAAATTTTCGTGAACAATTTTCTGTGATTTTCTATTGGAAGAAGGCATTTCCACTTTGACTTAGATATTTAGATCATGTGAAATTATTTTTACACTTATTCGTTTTATTACAAAATTATAATGTGAAGCTCAAGTTTTAAATAAATTCATTTTTTTACGATAGAACTATTACTACTAAAATAGTTACGATGAAAAAAAAACTATCACAAAATCACTTTGTAATAATAATTAAGGTTACGTAAAGTTTGATATAAGATAATATAAAGCCTCAGCAATATGTTATAATTGTTCCAGTTTACACTTAAAGTACGTTTAATTACTCTACGTATATAGTAGACGTCAGTGCTTTATTCACCTCATAACCTCAGCCAGCACGGCGCTGCTTTACATTCAAAGTTCCTTTACATTTCATACTGAATTTCTCCGACTAGAAGAATCTCGAACTAATTTTACGGTTCACTGGTAATATGCGCGCGCCGCAAACTTCAGTTGAAAGTGATTTTCTCTACGCTGCAAGAGTGAGTAAATTATCGGTCCCCGTCTGTCACTTCCGTTGAAAGTAAAATTTCCAATTTACAGTAAAAATATACAGTGAAATTACGACCGGTCAAAATTAATGAACTTGGAAGGGAAATGTGGTCATTAACTTTTTTAATTACAATGGGTGAACATTTAACTTCAATTTCACGTTATGCTAATTAAAATTGAGTTCAAACACGGTAAAGCGGACTCATTCAAAATATTATGACATTCTTATAAATTCCTGTAGGGACATGGTAACGCTATTCCAATACGAGGTCTATCTCTATGTCAACTAGCCAGCCGTTTTGGAAAAAACATTTCTACCATTCAATTTTTAACCGGACGTAGCCCGAGAATCAAACCGAAGGTTCGTGATGTTGGAGGAATATTTTTATCGGTTTTGGATTGGATAGTAGACTACGATTTCACCTTATGTTAAGTGGTAATGATGCCGCATATAATGAAGCGTGGTTACCTAGAATATTTCTTGCACTCTCACTAGAACACAGCTAAGCTATTACAGCTGTAGTTTGACGTTGAGGATTATAGCTAGCCAGGCGGGTACGCAAAACCCGTACCACCATCTGGACTCCACTATACTTGTGATTCGGGAATCGATCTCGGGACCACCATTACAAGGCGAGCGGTAAACCTCTGCGCCGCGGAGGAAGTAAAGTTTTATTATAGTTTATTTGATTAATACAAAAGAGTATCGCGTGAAGGTCTGAATCGCGGGTGTAATTGTGTTAATATATTTAATTATTTTCTCATAATAGCACAAGAGTCCTTCACATACATATGACGCGAGTTCTATAAGTGAATACCTTTTCAGGTCAAATTCTCATCGAGTGTACGACTTTTAGCGAACATTAAGCTTGACCTTGGAGTAGGAGTAAAGTTATGTTAAACTTTTTAAATTGTTAAAAGTTTTTAATGGTTTTTGTTCTTTGATTTTGATTATTCTTATTTTATCATAGAACAAACATTTGCTATCTATTAATATCTTCTTAAGATCATAAAATTTTTATACTCCACATTTAAATCGTTCTTAAAACCGAAAATTTTTTTATGAACTAAATATTTAGAGAATACGAAAAAAGTGTTCTTTGTATAATTATAATTCTGAAAATATTTCGTTTTTTTTTATACAAACGCATTATCTGGCAATTTTTTTTATTTTATATTTTATATAAAAATACATTGAGATTTTTTGAAAACAGAACAGATTTTTAAACAAGATTTTCATAAAACTGTTAATCTCACTAGAAAAAGAACGTACTAGTGCTTATCCAATAACCGGACGTGTTTTTTATTGTTAATACCTTTCTATTTGACAACTTAATGACCCGTAAAAATTGTGACTTAGTTACATTTTCGCTTTATTTATCTCAAATAATATATCAATCATTGTCTAGGCGCGGCGGCGTTGACAAGCCCTTTAAAAAAGCGCCATTCAAGCTATCCATCGGAAAAATTTCACATAATTTATATTGTAAGGCTGGCGATTCTACAAAATCATATTAAAAATTACGTTTTGTTGTAAAACGAATTAGGCAAACTCTTACAAGATTCAATATTAGGAAGTGATTTAAAAAATTCCTGACATAATCGCTTATGAAAAGAGTGAACGCACTGATAACATAAACAAGTTATTTATGATTAGATATAATAAGCAAACATTTGAGAAACATCGATGTGCATATATATATATAAATATTTTCATATACATACACATATGTATATGCATATAGATTTATATATATATACTGCGTTTTATTAGTTTAGGAGGTTAGAAAACTGCTAGCGCCAGCTCCCAAGAACTTACTACTACACACGCGTGAGATAGAAATATTCTGGGCGAGCATGTAGAGCTTCATTGTCACTGATGTTATCATATGAAATTGGCTCAATCAAGTGTTGTTACTACCTATACATTTTTTTATTAAAGTCAATAACATATTTCTTTTATATTTTACTAAGTAACGCTATTTTACGAAATCAATTTATATATAATATATGTATGTAATTTATAATAATATATATATGTAGTCAGATAACCCCAACCAGTTCACTTGTTTTCGTTTGCACTCTGTGTCTTGTTTCAAAAGTAATGCTCGCGATTCATGAAATAAATTTTTATAATATACTTTACAGAAAAGTAGCGGGGAACTTTGCATTCTCCGCTCGTAAGCCCAATTAGTGAACTACTATCTAGGTCAGTTCTCACATAGCATACATTTTCAAGAGATGGCGCAGCTTTGATTATTTCAACATTTAATATACTAATAAAAGTAGTTATTGCAAATCGGTGTTTTATTTTCGAAAGTCAATTTCTTTGAATAATAAATTAAAAAAAAACTCGATAATTAACAAAAGCAGTAATAAAAACACTATCATAAGAAATTGGTTGGTGGAAAATTCGCCTTTTCTACTTTCACTACTTCAAATTTAATTTAATATAATATTTTTTAATATAACATTTAGTTTCGCATTAAAAAGTTATAATAACTCTTGAAAACTTTGATACATAACGGTGCTTTCCTCAATCGGCTGTTAAAGCAATCCTTTCACTCGTTAAACCCCGTTCACGTCGCATTGAGTGTCCGATATAAAAAGGACTCCGCCTTTGAAAATTATTTTATTAACGCGGCAAAAAGTAAGTAGCTTAAAATACTCCCTCTCATTTCAACGGAATGAAATTAAAAATCCGTTAGTCGAGAAAAATTATAATTCTCATTTAGTTATTTGCATATTGACGTTGTAGCTTTTAATAATTATTTAAAGGGTTTTAAATATTTAGAATTTTTTTATTTCTACAACAAATTACATTTTTTGTGCAAAATTAATCTCGCTCGTCGACTAACCGAAGATAATAAAGTTTCATTTGTTTATTACATTGTCATATTTTGTGAGCTCATTAAGTTCAAAATTTGATTTTCGAATATTTGGGATGTGGTAATGACTCGAAACTATTTAGTGTTAACTTCGAACTCAAATTTTGTGCAATTAAACATTTGCAATTTTAAATAATTATAAAAATAATGTATCAAGCAGAAAAATATAACCTCATTGACTATATAGCACTACCTAATTTTTCTTGTATATAAGGAAAGGTGACAGATGCAAAAGTATGAATAATTTATTCTTTGAACAGTTATTCAAAAGTGTGTGTTTGTTTAAAACTCTTCTAGATGTGGTGCTAGATGAAAATGATCTAGATCCCATAGATTCCATTTTGAACTAACACTTCTGTACTTGCCCATCACCAAATAAAAACTAGGCTCTCTACCATTTGCATTAAGCGAATTGTAAAGTCCTTTAACTACATTGCCGGGGAAGGGGGAGATAATTTCGAAAATTTTGCGATAAGTACTGAAGTGGAAGGAAGAAAGCTGCAGAGCCGCAGTCCTATGAGTTGATCTGACTAGATTCGTAACACTCACGACTCACTAGTCTACGATGCTCTCATGATGTAACATTGTAAGGAAGAAAGTGATGGCTAGAGGTAGTCACGACTCACAAACATGGAATACGAATAAAGGAGTGATTTGTATAAATGTTATTAAAAAAGATTATCAGTCATTTTTAAAAACATTTATAAAACTGTCTCCAAAGCGCAGTTGTTCACAGCATGCCTTGTAATACAAAGTGCCCGAGAATAATTCCTGGGTCACATAGATAGACAAACAAGATCGGTTGCAGTGTTTTGTCGAGTTCGCCTGGCTAGTTACCACCCTCAGTGTCAATCTGCTTCTATAACAGTATACCTAAGTTTCGGCAGTCGAACATGTCAGGGCAAAAATATTCTGGGCGAGCACGCTTCAACATCCACCGCCTCATCACTTAACATCACGTGAAATTGTAGTCAATTGTTAGCTAATGGGTGAAAAAAAAAATAATTAAAATTAATGTTATAACTCCGCTATAACTATTGAGGATATTGTATATAAATGTGTATTGCCGAAATAAAGAGACTGAAAAGGAACATTTTTGTTTTCTTAAACAATAAAATATGGTCTGTTGAATAGTTGACGATGACGGCTCACGGTTGCGTACTATGAATGTTTTATAGGAGCACAATTCGGTTAGAGCTTCAATTCGCTCCGACAAATTGACTGTCCGCCAAAATATAAAACAGTGAAAACAACATAGTTCCGAACGCGGGCTGCTCAAATATTAATAAGAACGTACAGAGGCCGCGAGGGCATGTTAATTTCTTTTTTTTTATTTAAATTTAGAAAGGTTTTTAAAACGCGCTAACTAGAAAAATCTGTCGTTACTGTCGTATACTTTTTCGGCGAATTCTTAAATTCAATTTTCTTGTTTAATTCTGGTGTAATTACTAAGCGACAAAAGAACCAGATCTCTTGTCGCTGCCAATGACAGGAACGTGTTATGGCAAAAGATTTTTTGCGAGATTTTATTTTGTACTGTGATGCTTGATTAAATATTCTGAAGTGTACCGGAAAGTATGGACAATATGTACCTCATAATATAAGTTTTGAATTTTACAATATTATTTTTTTTTGAAGAAAAAGTCATAGAAATATTTAGCAGTTTATTAGGCGCCTTCAGTATTCAAAATAATAACGCACGAGACAGAAAATAACTTCAAATAATCACTTATAATTCTTCTCGGCTTATTTGTAAGATTCGTCAAAGTATGAATAATATCTTCGTAATTTCTAAGTATTTATAAATTCATTAAGCTCATAAGTAAACGTCATATCTAGAAATATATTTCCAACCAAAACAAGTTATCAGTATAAATTTAAAAATGTACCCGTCAATAGGTAGCGGTTTAGTAATTTCGATGAATAATATTTAGACTGGACACAACGGATAGAGAAGTATTTGTTAAAATTTGTTCTTATCCTTTTGTAGACATTGGCGACATATGTGTTTTTGAAATAAAAAATAACTTTCTCCAATAATTAATTGGAAATATTCATAATACAGCTTCATAATATTCCATTTTATTTTATATTTGTACTCAGATAAAAATTTAATGTTAGAAAACGTTCTAAATAAATTCAAATTACTAATACTTTTATTTACAAACAAAGGGCCCAGAAGGGTCGGTCGTGATGTTTTTTTTTATCATTCGTACAGTCAACAAATCAAAGAAAAATGTCTAAAAGTGTTACAACTTCCATATTTCTTCACTAATACTGTAAACAGACCTGTGAACTCAAATACTTCCATAAGAGCAAAGAACCTTTTTGAATGAGGAATATTGTCCCTACAAACTTTGCCGTAAATCTTATAGACTGTATAAGCTACTTTTTTCGGTTCTAGAAAGTGATTTAGAACAATACTATATTGACAGAATTGAAACTGCGAATTAATTTTTGCAAATTTAATTCGAAACAAAAGAAGATTTCATGCCGATAAACATTAATTATGTACATATTACAAAGAGCAAAGATCGTAATACTTTGCATTACTTATAAAATTAACAATTTGAATGTAACTCAAGTCTAAATTTACTTTTTTACAATTAAAAAATATATTTGAAGCGACCAAAATGATAAAATCGAATCGACCGTGTCAAACGTCTATTATTACCTTTTCCATCAAGCGCTCTACACAATCGACTTTTGGCTATGTTGTTTTTTTGTCACCTTTTTCTCTTTACGTACGTATTTTTATGTGCTTAATAATTCCACAACATATTCGCAATGTTATAAGACAGTTTTAGATAAATTAAAACATCGAGATTTATATTTTTTATAACATTTAAAACATATTTTGAACTGATGTAAACCAATTCCCTTATAACTTGAATTATTTTTAATCATCGTTTTTTAAACAAACTTATGCAATTTTAGTGTTAAAGAAAAACTTTAGACAATGGATAACATTTTATTATCAATCGAAACATTGTTCAGAATTATATATATATATTGATTGTAGAATCTGTGCTACGAGTAATAATCTAAAATGTAGCCGTGGATTGTAGCACGCGCGTAGCCAGTGCCGCCGCGGTGCCGTAGCGAATCGGACGTCCCAGGTGTGGCGCGGACGTTCGGAAAGCGATCTCTTTCCACAAATCGTATCGAAACAACTAAAGACTAACGTCTGAAAATAATATTAACTAATTTTTATTTCTGTGACGTGATATTTAGTTCTGTGTGTTTTTTTATTTAAAAGAATTATGAAACATGTCAAATAGTGTTACATTTTTAAAGAATGGTAAAAATTTAAAATTCTTTTAAAGACATATTTTATTACGGTTTTGTTTAAAGTAATCGCCAAACGTTAGAAATTTATATATGAAGTTACGTTACTTTCTAAAATCGTAAGTCACAGTACGAGACATTATTTACATTTATTAATATCTAGATTTAAATTAAATTAGTATTTATTTTAGTATTAAAAACCAGCTTAATGAAACAGATTATTTCTCAATTTCTTTTTTTAACTTTGTTAAAAAATTTTTGCGACTAAACGTTCGTAGCACGGTGAATAAAAATTGTTCAGAACTTTCGCACATAGGTTTAATTAGAACAAAATCATTAAAACTTTATAGAGCCACGTTGGCAGATTTTTTCAAGTTAAACATTTTTAGTTTTTTTAGCTGTTGTTTTTGTTTCAGCAGATAGGTTCGGTTATGTTCCTATTGTTTACCGAAAGAAATGCGATATTATTAATTATATAGATTGACATAAGGAATTACAACGTAGGCTCTAAAATTGTAATCCAATCCTTAAATTCGCTTTTGAATCATGTAATTAATGAGTAATGATTACACGGACAAAAGATAAAAATTCTTTTTATAATCTTAATTCTATTAAAGAATATTGTTTTTAATAATTTTTCGTGACTGTATTGTTTCAGTATTAAAACATAAATATATCGTTAATTGGCAACGATTAAAAAATTTTCAAATAATAAAATAAAACTCTTCATAAGAAATATAAACTGAACACAACTGAATATATATAACTAAATGGAAATAGTATTGTGGTGTTACGTACAATTTGTCATCTCATCACTCCATTGCTCTTGTCAGAAAATATATCTCATTAACTCGGTAATTACTAGCTTCTCCAAGCGCTGTTCAAACCGGAAGTCTGTCGTGTTTGCAGAGCGACGACTACCTGCTAAGAATATCTAATGCACAAAATTCTAATGGTATCTAATAAAATATCCTACGAACGTCAGAGTAAATGAATTTTAACATTTTATTCCACCGTACTATAGAGTATTTTTGATAGAAATATACTAAGTGTAAAATCAATTATTTATTATTAGTTTTTATTTTTATAGTTGCATTTTTTTCACATGTATATATATCGTAGTATCAACGCATAGACCTTATCTTACCAGCAAGAAAAAAAAAATGAACAAACATTGAAACGGTCCGATTTCATAAAACGTATCAAATATACCTATCTAATTGAGATAAACATAATACAAAATTTAGCTCAATATGCCTATCTTTAGAATAAAGTAATGAACATATCTTTTAACGTTAATAAAAAACTGGTTATGTACTTAGTATCAATAAATAGTGACAATTTATTTAGAAAGCTACTTCAAACTATTTTTGTAACAAAAATGAATAGAATTTGTTTTGTTAATTAATTAAAAATTAAATGTTGGAAAAATTTCAACGACCTCAATCAATGACTTCAGGAAAACGCAAATTGGTTAGAACCTAGACTCGCGTTTATTTATAGCGAACGTTCCGACCTGTTAAAAAGGTTAATTTTGTATATGTAACATTATTATTTATTATATATATATTAGGTTCAGAAATAAACTATTAAATTTATTTATAAACACATCGTCAATTCTTAAATGATAGACTTTTACTAATAATTTTAAACATGATTGTTTGTTTTACGTAACATTTGTTTTACTGTTCTTATTAATTCATATTTTATAAAGTTCGTCAAATTTCTAAGTTTATGAATAACATGTCTGTAATGGCTGTTATCGACACCTCATTACGATCACTGTTATTGCTTTGAATCCCTATCAAAAGGTTAACTATCTGAAAACTGCATTAAGATATGAATTTTTATCCTTATAATTTTGTCATCGTTGTTAAGAGACATAGTTGAAAATTTAATTATTTAATAGTTATAGTTCACGTTATTGCTTTGATATAATGAGCCGGGCTTTTCGGCTTTACCTTTACCTATTACGAAAAAACCACATAACTTATTGTTTTAAATAATTGTTATATTACTTTTTTAAAAAAGAATAAGCTAGCTGAAATAATGTTGAACGTGTGTGATTTCGAAACGTATTCGTAGCTAACGTTATTCCTTTACCTAAATTGCTTGCTAATATGCTGTTACAAGTCGTTTATTATGCGACCACAAACAAAGAACGACTTAACTCGGTAGTATAACGTAACATAACATAACTTGCATAATAACCACTGTAATAAGCATGGTATTATTTTTAGAAAAAAAAAATGACAATTGCGTTGCTAAGTTACGTTAATCTACAGTACTTATTTAACAAATAAAATTATATTTTAGTTATTTTTGAAATTAATTTCAGCCTTTTCCTTAAATAAAGTGTTAACTATGTGCGAAATAATGCATCATTTAGATATACCTTGAGTCACAATCTCTGCGAAAATTATTTTATCTTCAAATTAAAATCCGCAGTAACGTCCTGAGTATGAGATTATTGAAATCGGCGATCTTGTACTAATTGGTGTTGAACGAACACACGGCATTTTATATTATATTTAAAATTATATGGTTATTTTTTTTATTAATTTCACAAAATTTATAAAATAGAAGCATACATATCTAAGTAGACCGTCTCGTGTCCAAATGCAAAAAAGAGACCCCACCATCCTTTTAAATAACTAAGTACCTATTCTGTAAGACGAGTTTTCTCACGTTCGTTCAAAAAAAGAGATTTTGAACACAAGAATATTAAGGATTATATTAAAAAAAAACTTAGTAATAAATACAAATAAGATTCGGCAACCACGTTAATAGTTAGGATGCTATACTCGGACTGACTGGGACGGGCTTCCGTTTCTTAGATTTCATACAAGCATAACGGTACCAGTAGATAGATATACTAGTTCTATATCTAAAGGTGACGTTGTGCGAAGAAATTTCATAATAAATATTTAATGACCATTAGACTAACGCAATATGTTTCAAACGTATTCGTCTTGAGGTTCGAAGCATACATATTGTATGTACATTAGTCCCATGCAAATATGACCTAAAAATGCAAGAAAATAACACCCCGATACCAAGTAAACACACAGAATAAAATTTATGATTATTTACAATTAAATAGTTTTTTTTCATGTAACAGTTATCAACAAGAACTTACATGTAAATGTAACATCATAGTTTTAATAATAATGTTAGGATTCTTGTTAAACATTACGGTAAGTGATACTTTCACGTTAGTGCTCGCATATATGCGGCGCTTTTCAACTTCATAGCACCACATTGTCGCTTTGGAATATAAGTTTTAATGTCTCGTTTCCAAGTATTTTTAATACAGCGTGGAACGCAGTTATGTTTGTACACCACTGATTGTCAGCAATAAAAAGCAATGCATATACCAAGTCTTACTGTCCTTCAAAGATGTATGATGTTAATTGTTGAATTTTTTTTTATCAGTTATGTACCAACGCTTGACCTTGATATCACCTGATGTTAAATCACAATTAATCCGTAGATGGTGAAGCGTGTTTGCCTATAATGCTTCTGGCTCACACATGTATCCACTGCCGAAATATAGTAGCGGCGTTACGGCAGATTGAAAATGAGTATTGTAGCTAGATGCGGGTTCGAAAAACCTTACCAACATCTAGACTACTACGGCTGTGGCTCGGGGTCGAACCCGGAACATCCGTTTTACAAGGCAAGCTGTAACCCACGGCACCACGGAGATAATAATATATTAAATATTATAGATATATCTGTAAATTATAATAAATATGTGTTTATTAATAAACCTACATACTATTGAGTTGAATGTTTCCATTGTTTTATTGTAAACTGACATATCTCGCTGGCGACCTCGCACGTCTTAGTGTCGTATCATTTCCTCTGTATAAATGTATAGACCTATCGCGTCATGTTCAACATGAATACTTAAGTAACATAGCGTCTCTTACATTTATAATATTGCTTCGGTGTACACGAGTGAGTATGAATTGATGCGTAAAAGCTCACTATTTATACGTTATATTTAATATAAATCTTGCAGCTGTATTTTTGGAAGGGAATTAATTAAAAATGCTGAGTGAAAAATGTGAAATTTATTTATGAACTAAAGCAGAATTTTAATTATTTTTTCGTTTGAAAAGATATATTGGAATATATTTTGTGTAGTGATGAGAACGTATTAAAAATGATTTGAGTGAAAGATGACACAGAGGTAACTTACAATGGCGATGGTAATATCTCAAGCGACTAAAGCGGCTATTGGCGGTTTCCTGGCTTTGATGATTTTGGGCGCTGTCTTAGTGGTGGGTGCAGCTTTCGGTTGGTTCGATCCGAAAAGGGAAGATGAAGACACGCCAGCTAAAATTAGTGCGAGACTTCAAGGAAGAACTTCTTTTGTGACACATCGGGCTGTAAGTTATATATTTCTAATATTGCTCTCTAGTTTTCTAGTTGTTAATTAAAAGTGTTATGGTACTAAGCTATCATATTATAGTTTTCGTCCCACGCCTTCTGCTAGCTTTACTAGTACTCTTTAAACCTATTTTTCATAAATTACTGAACATCCGATTGAATTAAATATTTAAAAAAAATACGAATTTACGTACGACAATACATTGATATTATAATAACCTGGTCAAAACGAATATTTAAAAACTTAAAAGATGCATATCCTTTATGATGCTGAACTGAAAATCAACACCAGGTTAACTGGACGCCAAACTTTGAGGCAACAACGTTCATTAAAAAAAACACTTTATATGTATCCAAATTTTCAGGATTTTTTTTGGATCATTTATAGCAATTTTACTTTAAATTCATTTTTTCGTTTAATAAAACATGAGAAGTGCTTAATCTATTAAACCACTATGGCTTCGTAAAGAAAACCACGACAAAAGATTCCTAAACCTAGTGTTACGTGTAGAAGCTTGAATTCTTTATGTTTATTTTCATACAATAATAAAACCACGTGCACGTTTCGAGAAAACAAGGGAATAAAATTAGAAAATGAACTTTTTATTGGCCATGAACTTTACACAGATAATGAAATGTTAATTCTAATAATAAAACAATCAAGTTAATTGTACACGGATACGAGTGATAAGCTTTATCTTCGCTTTTAACATTATAATACAGGTTTATACACTGAGCACGGATTTGTTGTAACTTTTTATTAATTGAGGCACATCTCATCATTTAATTTTTTTGTCGGTAATGGACTAACACGTAAACTCAATTTCACACAATGTTAAATAAAAATGAGGTCGCAGTAAGTTGAGCGTCCTCGCCCCGAATACGTTGCCACATATATTTCACTGTTAGCAATTACAATACAGCGACACTCTTATGGCAATAAGTAAACTATTGGTAACTAATAGCTGGTCAAGATTAACCGAAAAACCCTAACGCCATCCAGACTGACTCATATTGTCCAGTAATCGAACTCAGCTGTTAAAACGCAAGCGGTTTACTACTGGGCCACGGAGGTAGTCAAAAGTTTTAATTTACAGTGCGATAAAACTGGGTTATGAAGATGCAGCTCATGAAAATAATTTTATGTATATTTTTTTTCGTTGATAATTATCTCGATTTAAAGATTATTACAGCATACCTACAGATTTCAGGAATTAACACAATTTAGATTGTGGCGAGTAGGCTTGTAAAGTAGCTCGTCTAAACGAGTCTCAAGATCACGTCGGAGTCAACGCTACACTGGTGAACCCGACGTGATCTTGAGACTCGTTTAGACGAGCTACTGTACTAGGCTACTTGCCACGAGATTTTGAATTAAAATAGATGTTTAGTAAAATATAAATTATATAAATTATCGGCGTCTAATTACACATATGAAATCAATTCAAACATCTCGAACTTCGCAGCTGCCACCTTTTATAAGGTATAACAAAGTAAACAATAAAAATAAACTGCTACCTAATAAAAAAACCAATTAGTACCATTTTTATTGTAATTAGGCAGGATATTGCCGTTCTCAAACATTTTATGTTGTAATTTTTTATATAGATGAATAGATAAATTTCATTAGATCGCATTATTCATTCTCATGTGCTGTTTATTGTGAAATCATTTAAAAATCCTATTTATTATTCGTTTACCAACTTTCAGTTTATTTAACGGATATGATCAAGAAACTCCTACCAGGCGACATTCGAGTACATAAAAATTTAACACAATGGTTTACCTTTCGATAATTTATAAAGTTTCCAGTGATATGTCACAATGATAATGCGTAACGAATGATTTCAAATTGTTGTGTTCGTGACCGAAATCATTAACTAACATATGTAAATAACATGTTCTCGTAATGTCTGTTAATAATTAAAAGTAAAAATACATTTCTTTTCGTATTTTTGTAAAGCCATATTTACTGTTTTAATTGCTCTATCCCACAATATGGAAAAGTTTAATGTAAACCTTATACACTGTTCTTGTCATACTACTAAAACGGTAAAGGTTTTTTTTCTGTTTCTAATTTTGTTATTTAGTAAACTGTTTCGAAATTATAATTAAGACAAATGCTTAGAACAATTCTGCTGCCGTATGATTAAAAGACAATGTATAGTCGATAGTAAATAATTTCTTTTAATATATAATATTATTTTAATTAGTTTAAATTTTGCTAAAATTCACTAAAAATATTTTATTTTTATGATAACAATAAACGTTTTAGTTAAATAGAATAATTTAGCTACTGCGCGTTGCCTAAAGCTAGTAGAAAAAAAAACCCGTTAGCTTTGAAGTGAGTCCAAAAGTAAAAATATAGCCAATAATTTTAAGGGTGATTAATAAAAATGTGAGAATGAAATAAGATACCATGCTGTTTAAATGTTTGGGAGTGAAAAGAACGCGAATCGAACAAAATACCTCTTACTTAACTTGAAAAATACTTAAAGAGATCAATACTAAAGCTTACCTGAAAGGTACAGCGACAACTTTGTTGGAAAGCTTTTATAGACGTGGAATTTGTTACAAATCTGTTGCTTTAAACAGTTTAGTGATAACATTTCTTTCATCCATGGGCTAACACATTTGACCTCTATTTCACATAATTTTAAATGACAATCAAACCGTAATTCAAGAGAAGCAGACTACATATCAAAATAAACTTCATACTTGTGTACATACGTACATAAAATCTATTGTTTCACTTGTGAAAATATTCGCCTGCAGATTATTTCAATATCGCCCCGACTGTGCCAACCCGATTGTATGAATTATTTATTCGTATTGCTCGAAGTCCCTTCTTCGTTGTGCCGGGTCCGTAAAGCGTGACTCGACTGTATTAAACTTAGATCTATTTTATTTTTTACATATTTACGTAACAACAAAGCAGTGAACCGATATTTAGATAATACAAGGAACGATATTCTTTTTTTTTTCTTTTACACAATAACGCCCGGGAGTAACAGTGACGGGCTAGTATAATCTTTTCATGGAATCGCATAGCGCTGTGACCCTGAAATATATATTTTAAGTTTTCATCCACATTACCCTTATTTTGTAACCTCCTCAAAAACGGGTAACGGTTTTCTGAGAAAGTGGGCTATGTCTGTACTAAGTCTAAGCACTACGTACACCCAACACAAAGAAATAGCCATCCTCAACACCCTTGCTATAGTAAGCAAAAATACAAATTTCGTTTGCTGTCTTTACCAGGCTTATTCAATAGGCTATGACCAACATACCTTCAGAATCGCATAACAGATTCATACAGACTCATCTTGCATTATTAACCAGAACTAACTTGGCCTTCTTCTTCTTCATAGCATTCTTAATAGCAAAAGCATACGTGACAGAAGTCTCAAGGCTAATTTTTGTAACCGAAGTCATTTATGCATGCTACTTCCTAGCGGAAGAAATAGGCATTGCTATGGTCAAGTTTCCAGTTTAGTTTCAACGGATTGGAGAGTTATGCAGTCTAAGAATAGAGACCTAAAGAAGTGAATTTGCTTCAGATAAAATTGGTGCTATTTTGTGCAGCTATATTATATTAGTCAATGTTTCGTGATTTCTATGATTTCGTATGACATTATTAATTTTAATTAACTTTTCGTTTGAAAATGTCCGATTTTGTAGCTTAATAATTATGAAACAATTAATAGAACAATTTTTTCAATGTTAAAGGTAAATCCGGAAGAAAATAGATTGGCAGTGATATCTCACTCATCACCATGTAAGTTGTTCGTAATTTATTTTTAGTTAATTTTTTGTTTGTAATTTTTGTGTAAAATTTTTTCAACGAAATGATTAAAAATTAACAAGAAATTACAGTGGTTCCAGGTTCGATGTCTGAGTCAAATTAATGGTGGAATCTGGATAAACGTAAGGTTCTTTCTGATTAGATAGCGCAGTCAATGTGAAATTGCCGTATTCTGACTGTTGTAAAAGTAGCAGCTATGGTTCTGGGCAGCACGCGGCACTTTCTACGCTGTCATTGTCACTTAACTTTTTTTATTGTTTAAGAACCACATTTGACCTTAATTTCACCTGATGTTGTGACACATGAAGCTGTCGATGGTGAAGCATGTTCACCTAGAACACTTTTGGTTTTCACATGTATAACTGTCGGAACATATAACTGTTGTTATAGCAGCAGATTGACTGAGTATGGTTGCTAGCCAGGCGGGTTCGGAAAAATTTACCACCTTCGACACTCCTCTACACCTGTGTCTTAGGAATCGAACTTTTAACCTCCGTATTACAAGGCAAACGGAACACCGCTTTGCTACGAACGCAGACAAGAAATCGAAATTGAAGCTAACCCGTTGTTGATAATTAAAAAAAAAAGCACTGATTTATTTTTCTGACATTGATAGCCTTGACTAGCAAGATGATAGGTGTGCGTTACCTTTAATTTAACTAGTTACAGCTTCTTTCAAGCCAGTCTACAGTAACTGCACACAAAAGCTTGGCATATTACCAAGGGGTTATAGTACTCAGCTAAAAGGTTGATAGCAAAGACAGTAAACATCTTAAGACTAACAAGTATTGCATTACCTACATTAATAAAAATAATAAAGGAAAAGTAATTTCAATGTTTGTATAATTGAATCTTATGTTTGTAGCACCAGTAAATTATTTTATGATTTTCAAGTCCTAAAATTAAAAAAATATATATTAAAACTGGCGCAAGATTTTATTGCTTAAAAATCGCGCCTTTGCCTTTGACAGCGTGAACAGTGCCACTTATTAATAAGAAGTATTATATATTTGGAATTTACACTTTACTCCAATTACATTTGTTGTGCAATTTTAATCCGTTAAACAAAATTAAATATAAATGCTGTATAAATTTTACTAAGATAAATATGTACATCACTGCCTTACAGATTTCAATGGACAGAAAGGTGACGATAACGTAAGTATTAAAATTTATTAACAAATAACGAAACGTCTTGCGCTTGTCAAATCCTGTAACCTTATTTTAATTATTTAAACTTTACTTTACCTATAATGCGGTATGTAAATAATTATTTATAAGCAGTGGCCCTTTGTAAAAAATATAGAAGATAATAGAATTTGCCTTTGTTTATAATGGGTATATTGTCTAAACAGAGGTCGACTGACGAAACAGTGAATGGAGATCCGGGACTATCCGGTACGCTGGGCATACCAGGAAGATTCACCAACGTCAGTAATGCTTTAAATCTAATATAATGAAAATAAAACAAATATAATATAGTAAATTTCGTATGGAAAGTTCATAACATTTCTTACAATTTACGTTGTTCTTATAATCACAGTCACTACAGAAATTTCATTCACATGATCGGATTGTAGATGATGTTAATTTTTTTTTATTTGTAGACAAAACAGCCTGCTGGTTTGTTTGAAGTAACAGTTGAATCGAACTTGTAATCTTCGGGTTTACTTTTAACATTATTAAACAGAAATTTAAATATGACGTATTTTTATTACAGGTACCTCTATCGGAGTACTGTCAGTGTAGCGTTAACGATTTATCACTTATTTTGGAGTCTATGCCCGGTGTAAAAGGTCCACCGGGTCCTCCTGGACCAACCGGGATAGATGGAACTACTGGAGCACCGGGAAAAACGGTAAGTTTCTTGATATAGTTAATTTGAAATTCTTCATTATTTTGTAATCAATTAAAGAACTCTTCGAGGTTAAATTTTTAAGGGACAAATGGGTGACCCGGGACCTCCGGGAGCTCCTGGTAATAAAGGTGATCAGGGCGATAGAGGAGATACGGGCGCACCGGGCGTAGAAGGCCAAACGGGACCAAAAGGTGACCCTGGAGCGGATGGTACGCCGGGAATGCAAGGACCACCTGGACCACCAGGATCACCAGGGCCGACTACTTCAGCTTTAATCGTAATTTGATATAACCATTCATGTAGCTTAAATATAATTTTTATTGTTAAATAACATTTATATTTCATACTTTATCAGTTAAAAAATTCTTAATAGATTCTATTTAGAATGCGATTACGATCGGACGATTAAAA
The DNA here is from genome assembly GCA_018245475.1 of Pharmacophagus antenor. Classification (NCBI taxonomy): domain Eukaryota; kingdom Metazoa; phylum Arthropoda; class Insecta; order Lepidoptera; family Papilionidae; genus Pharmacophagus; species Pharmacophagus antenor. The sequence continues at coordinate 6,258 of DWQX01000226.1, read as the reverse complement.
ATGAGACTAAATTTTTGTTTCAATGGAAATATTTGATAAAAAGAGAAACCGTTATTAAAATGTCGTTAGTTTATTTTGTCGTTATAATATAATTAAAAAACTAAATAAAATAGAACATCACGAGGACATAAATTTAAAATATTAGACATATGCAACAAAATTTATAATAAAAAATATATAAGTAATAAAGTGTTAAAAAGCCTATAAATTTCCTATGTTTATTTAAACAGGAATCAACGGGATTATATGGATCTAGTAATCGCGGTACCGCCGTTGTTCAAGGGGAGAAAGGGCCAATGGGTTTACCTGGCCCGCAAGGTGAAAGGGGATATCAAGGAAATAAGGGCGAGAAGGGCTTACACGGGTCTAAAGGAGAAAAAGGGGAAAGGGTAAGTATCTTGTATGTTACCTTTTAAACAATAAAATAAAATATGTATTAGTTGAAAATAGTTTATTTTGATTCTTTACTACCCCTCAATAGTTTATTAAAAAATCTCTTAAATCTATAGCAACTGGATTGATATTATACATTATTTAAGAACATTCGACAGAGTAATTTTTAAGACAAAAAAAAATAAAATTATATTCGGTTTATTCCATTGGGCTTAATGTCCATCGGCTTATAAAACCAGTATACGTCTTATAAAAAAAATTGTAGGGATACGTCGGTAATAGAGGTCCACACGGAGCAAAAGGGGAAAGAGGTCTGCCTGGTCGAGACGGTTTACCGGGTCTTCCGGGAGCACACGGTCGTCCAGCGGAAAAGGGGGAAAAAGGTAGCAAACTAACTCAACCATCAAATTTAATGGCACACTATAATCATAATTTATGATCTACATAATACATTTTTTTATCAGTTATGGGCTAACACTTGGCCTCGATTTCACCTAATGATAAGTGACCATGAAGCCTTAGATGGTAAAGTGTGTTCGTTTAGAATACATCTAGTTGTCACATGTATGACTGCCGGAACACAACGCTGTTGTGTGTGATTGCAGTAGATTGACATTAAGGGTGGTAGCTAGCCAGGTGGATTTGAACGACCCTACCACCATCCAGACTCCACTACTCCTGTGGCCCGGAAATGAAGCAAGCGGGTAAACCACTGCGCCACGAAGGCAGTTAACATTATAGTCTTTAACCTGTTAAACCGGGTTGTGATAATTTACGTTTTTTCTATATTTTTCATCTTAATTATACAAATCATAAAAATTTAACGAGCAAACATCATTTTTGTGTAACTTTACGTATGCCTTTTATGTAGCAAAACTGCTGAAAAATGTGTCTTTTTCATGGATCTTAGTATTTCATCAATGACGGATATAGTCGTCCAACTCGCTTAACAAGCTATTTACGCATGTTATATAAATGTAAGCTAATTTACGCATGTTACATAAATGTAAGCTAATTTACGCATGTTATATAAATGTAAGTATATAATTTTATGTAATATTTAGACTTTATTACATGTGAAGCAGTTATTTTAATTTAACACGTTTCCAGAGCACGTCATTGTGACGTAATAATATTCGATAAAAATTTCTGTGTCCAAATTTCTTGATCGTTAATAGCAAGGTGGCTTCAATCTTTTATTTAATGTAAGCTATTATTTACGTAATTTTTTTTTCTATTGAAATAGTAAAAAATAAGTTAACGTTAATAACATGTTTTAGATTTAAAATGTTTTAGTCGTTTTAATTAAATTGTAAGTGCTATCAAAAAGTGGCTGAGAAATGTTATTAAAATGTACATGCAATATAAGTTTGCTTTTAGAGCATTAATGGAAAGCTGTGAAACAGCTTCAAGAATCTCAATTCAGTGATATCATTGCCTCTATTTTCTATGTCACACAACATATCTAAAAAAAATGAATTTTTATCTAAATAAAAACAATTTGTGGTATATACTTGAGTTATATATTATTTCTATTGAAACGTTTAATTTATTAGAGACCTAATGACTGTAACTTAAACTCAATCTCAAAATTTATTTAATAAAAAGAATTTGTATAATCACTTGTAATCGTCAATCATTCAAGTCACAAGGAGCGTTTCCCCGAAGAGAACCGACAAGAAAATCTGGTGGTTTATCTTTTTTAACTATGTAATATATTTAGTACTATTATTTATCCCTTTTACGGTAGACATTAATAACATTTTCCTAAACAGGTGCACGCGGTTTGCCAGGTCCACCAGGTTTATATGATCCGGCATTTTCAGAAAACTCTGTTACTAATGGAATCACACGCTCTGGTGAGTTTCTCGTACGTAAATAAAGATGTCAAGAACACATAAAAGTTATACAATTAAAACCATCTATCAAGTAACGACAATATGATTTTTTTTTCATAACGATGGCATGATTCAAATTGTTCAATATTTGTAATTCAAAATAAACTTTGTTTTTGATTTGTACTAATTACACTGGCATTTCATATCCGAAATGACCGTAACCCTCCTAATGTATGGCTTACATAACAACTTATTCTGCCTAAAACCTCGAGTTGTGTCGTAACTAATAACTTGACTTGTGTTTTATATGTTTTCCATAACGTATACCGAATATAAATGACTTACGGTTCGCTACCCGGTATTTCAGTTGTCTGTTAAACATGTAATCGAAATTGTTCTTTAACAGAGTACGTTAAAAGTTAGTTCAGAATGATCTGGAAAAACGGCCGTGTTACGAAACACTAGCATGTATAATGAAAAAATTTTCGCAGGGCTGCGAGACGTTTCCTCTCTTCCAAAAGGGGGGAAAGGAGAAAAAGGTGAACGAGGAGAAAAGGTAATTACCTCCCAGCGGTAGTTAAAGTAAATAAGTATTTAGTGTTAAATACATATTTATTTAGAGTATAGATAAATAATGAACACACAGTATTTAACAAAATTTTCCTTTTGTATAGAACATTTACCGCACTATTTTTTTTTGTAGTTTAACTTTGTAGGGAATAAACTTCTTTATAGTATATGATAATCCAAGGACAATTTGTAGGGCGAAAAAGGCGTTAGAGGCATTGAAGGAACACAAGGGTTTCCAGGCAACGATGGAAAGCCTGGAGAGAGGGGTGACATTGGACCGTCTGGATTACCTGGTACACAAGGCGTTCCTGGTGTCATTGGACCAAAAGGAGAGAAAGGAGAAGTGGGAGTACCTGGTCCTGTAGCAATATCGAGGGATGAAGCAGTTATTATGACTAAGGTATCATATTTTTCCTTACTAAAAAGTAGTTATTGTTCTTACTTCTTAGTAAGATGTCATTTATAGCTTAACTAATATGTTTATTATTTACAATTCTTTTGTCTAAGGGAGACAAAGGTGAACCCGGGCCAAGAGGAAAGCGTGGTCATCCCGGATCTCCTGGATTAAGAGGCCCACCTGGACTTCCTGGTCCTCCGGGAATACCCGGAACTAATGGAATTTCAGGAGATATTGGATTACCGGGATGGACAGTAAGTGATACAACTAGTCTAATCTCTGAAATGTACATCAGATATATTCTTAATTTACAATTACTTAAGGGTCCACCAGGAGCTGCAGGACAACCAGGCCCTCAGGGGCCCAAAGGTGAAAAAGGAGATTTGGGTATATCTGCGTCTGAATATGACAAGGTAATTTTGCGGTTGTAAGAAATGAAACTGGTGTTACAAGATGTTTCAAGATTTACGATTTATTTTTAATTCAAGATTAAAGGGGAAAAGGGTGATCGTGGAGACGACGGTACTCCCGGCGTACCCGGTAGAGATGGACCTAGAGGTCCTCCTGGTCTCCCGGGTTCGCCAGCAACAAACGTACAATATATATCCGTACCAGGACCCCCAGGGCCGCCAGGACCACCAGGAGCTCCTGGAACTCCGGGGCCATCGTATTTCAACGAGACACCCGTGGATTCATTAACAGATACTCCTGGCACTAACCGCCGAGGACCTAATTCCGGTACAAAATTTTATTCCTATTATTAAAAAAAATTACTACTATTAATCCTCTAAATTAATAACCAACAAATTAATAAATAATCAATTTCATATCAAAACTATTCATTTTATTCTGTTTACTTAAGCATTACAAAAAATTATTTTTGCTCTACCACATATTTTTCTTTACTTGTGTGATTGTTATATATTAAATAATATCATGTGATTTAAAAGGATTATGTTAATTAGGAAAACAACGCAACGCTATTCAAATTCTAAGGAGTTTAAATCATCTGATGCAGAATCGCCAAGTGCTATATGGTAAGAAAATAATTGTATTTATTTTCAATGTGTTTATTTTATCCTAAAGTTTTGCATTCGTCGTTGTAGAAACTTGATTTACAATAGATAACATTTATTTATGTCTGCCAGAAAAACAAATATTAAACTCTACACAAATTTAGGATTTTCCAATATCATTGTTTCAAAATTACTTATACTTTATTTTTTTATATTGGAGTCGTTATAACAAAAATGCTGAAAATGAAAAAAAACTTTTAAGGTTTTCGAGATCCTGTAGATGATTTAGAAGACGAAACAGATTTTGATGACGAAGAGGAAGGAAAAGCAATAGTAGGAACGATATTGTTTAAGACAACAGAATCGTTACTGAAAGTAAGCGTGAAATTTCTCATTTTATAGTAAATATTAACAATTCTATCAATTTACTTTTCTATGTTATAAATGTGGCTCTAAATTACTCACATTCTTTGATGGTGTCAGTGTAAAAAGTTAATGTTTTACTTGATATATTTGGAACGAAATGCATTTATTTTAATTATCTTCTTCTGTTATAAATAAGCAATTTAACTTTTTGAAAATTTACACACTGCAATTTTTTTAAAGGATAAGGTTTTAAAATTGAATCTTTAAAATATATAGCATATTTATCTATAAAAATAAATGAAATATAGTATGTAATCTATGCTAGTAAGTACCTTTTCACATTATTTTGTGAAGTAGAAATATATTTTAATACATTCTTAGACTACTTTCATTCAAAATGTCAGTAGGAGCTAGTAGCGTATGATATTTTTTTACCAGTAATATACACGTAAAATAGGTAAGTAGTTAAGAGGTAGTATGTAAACATTCTGTTTCTAGCTTGGCGTAACCTGTCCTCGAGGTACTTTAGCGTATATCATACAAGAGCAAGCGTTACTTGTTCGTGTCAACAACGGCTGGCAATATGTCGCGGTAAGCGAAGTAAAATATCTAAATCTAGTCGGTATGTTCCTATCTCAACTAGTATATCACATTTCTTCATCTGCATTTTATAGTTTTAAACTCTTTTTAAAAATATCGTTAATATCTTTTAAGATATACCCATTTCTGTTTAATTCTCATTCTTAACATATATCTTGGTATTATGAATTGTTTGAATAAATTTCAATAAAAAGTCTTTAGTTTTTGCAATGCGATTAATCTAGATTAGTTGTCGTTTACAACACGGTAATTACAATCTTAATCCAGATTAAATACTTATTTAAAACAAATCAACCTTATAATACGTCTATGAATATTGACTTTGTCATAAATCTGTGTACACAAAAAATTGGGACACATTTCTTTATGTGGAAATCAAAAAAAAACTAGACATCACTATTACACTTTTTACATTTTTAGTTTAAATAGGCATACGAAGATACAAATTATTTTAAAAGTCAAAAATCTACTCAATTTTTTATTCTGCACGTGTATATTTGTAGATGGGATCTCTTCTGGCTATACAAGCTTCATCTAACAGCGGTCCAACCAGAACACCACTTCTAAATATTTTGGAGACATCAAGCCTTGTGCATCACAAGAATCCAGCGGGAGAGGGACCAGTGGTAAGAAATAAAGAATGAGTTACATAATTATAAATGACTAAATAAATAATATTTTTAACTCACGTAAGTGTAAGTGACACGGATCTTAGACTTTCTACCAAGTAATTTTGGTATGTACTTGATGATCTTATTTTGCTTTTAGTCTTTGCCTATCGTCAACCATATTAATGGAACTTTGAAGTCAAAGGTATTATGTGTGTATTATCACGAGTACACCTGCATTTATGTTTTTGATTCTTTTTTATAATTATTCTGTGAAAAAAAAAAAACGTTATCAATTTATTTACATTTATGATCACAAAGTGTAACAGAGGTAAAATTAAATTCTCACTATATACATTATAAATATATGTTGCGAAAAATCAATTAATGATTCTACATCTACTTCTCTTCTAAATTCCCAATGGTTACTATCGAGTGTAGATTCGTGAAGGCGTAATTGGGTATGATAT
>DWQX01000225.1:0-52651 GCA_018245475.1 Pharmacophagus antenor | reverse complement strand
TTATAAAATATTATTTTATTTTTAATATTAGAATTCGAAGAATTACTGTGTTCATTTAGTGGCATGTTGTAATCAAATTCTTGCATACTGTAGAAATAAATCAATTTCGAATTCACGACTTGGCGTTCTATTTGTTTCAATACGCCTATTTTTGGCACTTTGAAATGATAAATATTAAAGTGATTGATGAAAATAATTTTGCTATTCTTAATCAAAGTTTCCAGTACAGGAGTATTCTGGAGTATGTAAGCAAAGGAATGGAGCGGAAGGCTCTATTTAATGACTTTTTAAAAATATTTTGGATGTAAATGTTGTAAAAATTATCCTATCCAACTAGCAATACGACTAAAGAACTGTGTCATTTGTTCATACGATTTGAATTTTTTATTTCATGACAATGCTGTTAATTGTTATTAGTGTTAGTTGTACGTTAATATAACAATTACGATGGGGTTGACAGGTCCTGTGAAGATAAACACCCATTCGGATAAAAGTAAAATAATATAATAGGTTGGAGAAAAAGTTTCTTCGCATTTGATATAAAAATTCAAAAGGTTTTTTTATAAAGCTTATTTACATTTGACTAAAGTGTGTAGGTGCCATTTTGTTGGATAACTTTTGCCATCTTGTAGGTAGAAACGTGATCCCATTGCTATAAAAAATTTGGGGCTTTTGATCAAAAAACTGCGACAAATCGTTTTGGCAGTCCTCTCGTGATGTTAACCTGACACTGCCTAAGGAATTCTGCAGAGACCGAAATTGGTGAAAATCTGAAGGTTTTACGGCGGATACATTAACACCCAGTCCCAGTCATACTCTCGTATATTTTTGAAAAGTGGCTAAAAATGTTTGTGGTCTAGCGTTATCATGGTGAAAAACCACATCCCTTCTGTTGATTAATTCCGGCCGCTTTTGCTCAACTTTGCTTTAATCTTATCAGTAGTTCGCAGTATAGTTCAGAATAGATGGTCCTGCCTGGCGGTAACAGAAGGTTGTCTGGAAGAGACTGCTTTCAGCAGTAAGACCGCCTTTTGCACTGCTGTCGTATTCTTTTACTTCGCTCTATTTGTAACACTTGCCTTCTTTTATTTTGTTTCATGTGTATTTTTTGTCTTATTTATTTTCGTTATGCAATAAAGGTTATTCTATTCTATTCTAACAGATCATAATGAATAATGCCCTTCCAATCCCACCATGCACACAGCATCACCTTGTTGCGAGTTAACCCGAGTTTCGCCAGAGTCTGTGAAGCCTGACCGGCTTTTGACCACGATCTTTTACGCACGCTCTTATCCTACGTGATCCACTTTTTATCACTAGTTATCAGCTTCTTCAAAAATGGTTCGGTTTAATTACGTCGTAATAAAGAATCACAAATGAGTACACGGTTCAATAGGTTTCTTTCAGTGAGCTCATGAAGCACCCAAACATCGAGCTTTTTTGTGTACCCAGCTTTTTTCAAATGCGCCAAAACCATTTTGTAATCAATTTACAGTTCTCCAGCTACATCGTAACTATTAATATGCCGACGTTGCTCCACTTTTTCAAAGATGGCATCAATTTTGTCCATTATAGGGCGACCAGAGCGACGTGCATCTTTGATATCAAAATTTCCGGATTGAAAACGCTTAAGCCAAATTTATGCTACTCTCACAGATAATGCATTAGGTCCATATACATCACAATTTTTTTTCGTGGCTTGTATTGCATTTTTACCTTTTTTGTAGTAAAATTTATCGAATTTCTTCATTATTATAGAATCACGCATTTTAACAATAAGAAAAACAAATGAAAATCACACATTTTTCTAATTTGAATATGTAATTTCCTTCTTTAAAATGTTAACTTTTTAATGATACCAAAACCAGCCAGATACAAATGGTATAGCCAAAGAGATTTTACTACAAGTTCATACATACTATATGCGAAAAGACTTTCCCCAACCTATTAAAACAACGGAACACTTAAAATTTGCTTTTAGTAATCTTTGTTAAATTAAAAAAAAAATTAAAATTCAGCTCTTAATATTTTACAAATTTAGTCATGAAACAGATAAAAATACAATTGTACCGTCAGAGGCGCTGGGCAGCGTGGAAAGCGTGGGCAGCACGGCGGGCAGCTCGTGGCCGTCGTCCGCGGAACCGTCGCCGTCACCCGCCTCCACACCGACTTCCGCCGACGCCCCCGACGCGGACGCCGACGGCGAACCGCCATACACCCTCGGCGCCACGGAACACACGCCTTACCAATGCCCCTTCTGCGACAAAGCATTCCCCAGGCACTTCTATCTTAAGAAGCATGAACAAGTACGTCATTTTTTTCTCTTGTAAAAATCTTAAATATTGTTCTTTGATTTTCGACAGAAAAACTGATAAACAGTTTACGGGGTTTTGTATGAATCGATTTTTACGGATATGTTTTCTCTATGTTAGGAATCGAAAGCATACAGGTATAAATGGAAAATTTCTGCGGTATAAACATTATCAACTCTTTTTTATGTTACTGTGACAGTTTTACATTCTTTTGTTATCAGTTTCACTAAATTTTGTCCTCGATTTTACCAGATCTTAAGTGATAATGAGGCAGTAGGTGGTTAAGCGTATTCACCCAAAATACTTCTGGCTCTCACGTGCTCGACTGGCGACACAGTAATATTATTATGGCAGAAGATTTGCCTGAGGTGTTCGTAAAACTTAAATTAATATTATTTATTTCGGATTTATGATCATATATGCACGAATACAAAAAACAATTAAATTGAAAAATAATTCTGGAGACCCATCACCGAACATCACAATAAAGCCAAGTATAATTCCAAAGAGGCAATTTAACGCATGTGTACATGAACAGATAAAGATCACAAACCGAGTCGAAAGCTACGTGGGTACCTCATGGGTTTAACGAACGACGTTCCACGGTAATAAATGTGTCTAGCGCTATAAACCGACTCGACTAGCAGGACCACAATGCAACTGTTAAAGCCGTCATATCTGTGAATTCACAGCCCAGTTTCGCCATACAACGCCGCGCTTCATTAGCTAGTTGATACCCAAAACGGGCCCATTTACAGAGCCGGTGCGTATGGAGATATGCATCGCGTTAGCCTTGCACCGCGCGCGTTGCCGGACTCCGAGACCGACGCGCTGGCCATTACGGCTGTACATCTCGGTTCCTTTGTGTTGCGCCGGTCCCGACGTGTCACGGTTACCTACACGAGTTGTGACTGATATATACAAGATACGTAAAATAGAAATGTCACTTTGCATATCGTCCCGCCTACACTGGAACTGAAATTGCGATGAACCGTATCTGGCTGCAACATTTTTAGCTACTGGCTGTAAAAAATATTAAAAAAACACGTTACAATTCTCTTTTCAAAATTGTAGTCAATGTTAATATTTAGTTTAACCTAAGCATCCACCCTATTTAAATTAATAATTTTCATCAATACCTTAGATCGAATTATACGAGTAATTATTACTTCGATTTTCTGATTCATGAAATAAGAAAGTGAATTGTGGCTTCCTTTACTGAGTCGGCCACTTAATCGTAAAAAGGTCTATTAAATTATCGGTATTCAATTGCGGTGACTGTCGAGTCCGAGCGATAGAGATCGGGGCTTGCGGACTGCTGGTGCTGCGCCGACAAATGTATCGCGATCTTCGCGAGTCGAGCGTCGAGTCAGCGACGAAGCGCTGACGGCCGGAAATAGGCCCAAGATAACAACTCCCTAGTCGTCCGCTACACCTTTATCATCGCGCGGCTTGGGAAAGGCAATCATTATAGGAATAAATCAATTGCAAACTTACGCCTTAGCGTCCTATCGATCTTAATAAACAGTTTTTTGTCGCTTTAAAATGATAAATATTAACGCGGTTAGTTGAAAGATTTTTGCTACGCTGAATCAAAGTTACCCTCATGTTTTAGTTGTTTTAATTTATTTTATAAATTTGTCGCAATTTTATTCTATAGCGTTTAAGAAAGATCTGTGCCCCATCCTCAAGATTCATTTTTTATTTTTCACAGTTGAAAAAGGATACAAATGTGTCCTCCATAGGGTCAATCATAAGTAGTTTTTGTTTTCCCTATTAATACGAAGAAACAACATGATCATTACATTTTTGTAATACACAAATTACCGGTTTATTATTTCCTACGGCTTTTCCATTTTATAAATATTTTTATTCAGTTTGGTATCAAATAATACAAAAAACAAAACTAGCTTTTATTGAAAGTACCCATTCAGAAGATTGCTTCAGATTCAAAGTATTATAATATAAAATATTGTAGTAACTCAACGATAATCAAGGCGCCGCTAGATATGTTATTTTTAATAGAAATTTTAACAAACATATTTATAAGAAAATACATCTAATAATACAGCTGTATAATAATCAGATAGAGGAATAGGTTGTATACTTTGTAAAAGATTATATAAAAAAGAAAATCTAGCAGTATCAGTGCTTCAATTAATATCTACTGTTGCAAATATAAAAAGGTTTGAAGTATCGATAGTTCTTTAAATATTTAGCCGGAATCTTCATATAGTTTGGTATTATAATGGTATTGAGTTCAACTAAAGCCAATGCATTTATGAATATATCACATAACACTATCTGCAAGCAGTCGTACAGGGCATAGATATTCGTAACGGTCTCTTTAACCCAGAATTCGGGTGTTTAATGTGAAGCTACGTTAACGTTGGGTCGTTTAAAAGATTTCGTCGAAGCGGGGTCAGCGTAATCGGGTGCCGGCGAGACGAGGCGGTCTGACCCTGCGCCGTGAACCGGCGTCGCCTCGCTTATTACACCTGGGAAAGTCGCTCGGTAGCCGCCCGCTGCCCATTCCCGTGCTTTATTGGCTATCATGCTCGCCTTAAACTAGTTTTGAATGTTCGTTTGGGCTTTACGCGAAAAGTTAACAACGTCGGGCCCGTAATATGGCGGTCGCTCTCACGGTGTTTGTTTCACTCGAACCATAAATCGTTTTGTTACTTGCGTGCCTTTTCGCAATAAGAAAAGCGACGCGTCGTGAAGCGGAGACGACGGGGCTTCGGCGCGCACCCAGGGGCCCGGTTCCCGTGGCGATGCGCCGGGACCGTCCGATGCCCGATTCGCTTATGAAATTCTCGCACGAATCACGCATCGCTATTAAGGGCTTAAAAAACATTGAATATTATCGACACTTTATCCAGTTTCAAACATATAAGAGATTTGTAACATTTTTACATCAAAATTAACTACAACTCGAGGCGTACCTGCAAGGCAACCACGAGCTCTTATATACGCTTCTACATAAAAAATATTAATTTATGAGACGATTTTTTCATTTATTTATTTCTATGGTTGCATTTAAACTTTGTAGCAATTATGATTTATTATGTTGCTTAAAAAGGGTATGTCCCACTTTCGGGCTTGTATGGGTGTACCGCTATTACCTATTTATATTTTTTTAACTATAAACTTAATGTTATAATAAATTTTACTTTTCATCAAATTTATAAAGCGAGAAATGGGGTTTGTTAGATATTTTCGATTACATGCATGCACAATCACATCAAGGTCTTTAACAACTAATTTATCGATTAAGATACACGTGCTTTAAATTTTGAATTAAATTTTTATGTGTTATTTATTTTCCATACTATATATTCTCATCATAAATGAAGGTATTGTCTCTTGAACTTCAGCGACCTGTGTATGCTACAGAAGTATATATTTCTAAGTCTCTCTCCTGTACCATTGCTAAAACTTCCACTAAAAATATTGTATAGTAACAATAAAGAAGTATAGTAAAAAAATTAAAGGTTAAAAGTGTAGGCGGAAGCGCCCTCACTTAGCACAATTAGACCAAAGCTCAGCAGGTACTGACAAGGCTGTTATGAGCAATAATTACTATTACTTTATATCACAGAGTCACAAAGGTAATATGAATGAGAAGTTATCAGGTAAGTTTAACCCTTAAATGCACAATGCACAAACCTCAAACACCTGTGTATGAGTGGGTGTATAAGTGGTATACATACAATCTCGAATGCATGCTCGATAAGAATAGAGAACCAAGATAGCGTTACTTTTAACGGCAAGATATATATTTTTCTGTGGAGTGGAGAGCCATAAACCTCGGTGCATTACTTGGAGAAAACCCTGCATTAAAAAGTTAATACTATTATAAACAAGATGTCTCAAGGAATGGCAAAGATTCGCGAGAAATATTTCCCAATTATCTGTTCCAGAGTTAGCTATAGTTGTTAAAATACAGTAACTTGAGTAGCATTAATTTAGCTTTAAGAACCGAAAATTTTGCTAAATTTAATTGTATATGGTAATAGATGTCTGAGATAATATTAAAGATATTAATGAAGAAGTAAAATAGGAAGATCAAAATGGAAACCTTTACAAAAAAATAATGTGTTTATAATTAAAGAAGAAGAAAAAGCAAGAATATCCAAACACTAGATTTTACACGTAGATGATACAAACTATATTTTTATTTTTACAATTTATATTTTAATAAATTGTTCCTCTGTAACGATTACTAATATATTTCTTCCTGTGTTATTTAGAACATTCAATAATTATGAAAATATTTTTTAAAAATTGTCTATAATTACGATTAATAAATTTTAATTCAAGTTTAACATTTGACCTGAATTGAGAAAATTAATATTTTTTTAAGAAAAAAAGAACCCTATTGAATCCAATAATCGCGTTATTTTCTAGGCGGCGGATTTATTTGACTCCTGTAGCCCGTACGGTGGCGCTAACAAATTGAGACATGGCGCTAATGGCTCCAGCCAGCCGCTAGTCGTGGTAATTGAGGGAGCACGAGACCAAAACCCTCGCCCAAAAAATAAACATAACATTTACTAACACGAAAATCGATAAGTAGCACTTTCAGCGGCCATCAGGTTTAACAGTCAAAGCGGACGTTTCGTCCTAAATGTTATAAGAATTAAGTGTAACAAAAATTACCATATTCGTCAATACCTGCGTCTAGTCAATCAACTGTGACTTGCGTTTAACATGACAGTGGTTTATAATTACCGAGGTGGTCAATTAGTAAAAGCGTGAACTAGCCTGTCAGTTTGGGAGCGTGTTTTGGAACATTTACACTTGCCTCTCCGACGGTTCACGGGTGATGTGAAGGCCGACGACTCCCATTTTGTCGCTGCTTGCGTCACCAACTACATTAGCATCCTTATTACCGTCTTATGAATACTTCTTTTAAAGTTTTGTTTTTAAGCATAATAGTTATCTTTATACGGCACTGCCTTTTTAACTTCGTTCACTTTTATTTCTCACAAATAGTTTTCTGAATTTGAATACAATTTAAAGTAATTAGTAAATTTTATTTTTTTTTTGCTTGTTTTTTAAAAAATCAAGAGATCATTTTGCAAGTGTCATAAATCCCAAAATATCATTTAGCGAATAAGTCGATCTCGAAGTCGAGTTGAAATCGATGCGACCCTAATCAATAAGTAATGCCGGCATTTAAAAGTAACAAATAGGATTACAGTTGAATATAATAGATTTTGCGGTATATTGCCAGTTGAATCGTACACATCGGTATTTTTGTTTCAATAGGATTATTACGAAGCACACAAATAACTTAAAATATAAAGCGTACAGTTTTTAAATTTAAAGTAATGAAATCGTAATAGTATTTTATAGCTAAGAACTAAAAAGAAAATAGGGTATTTACTGAATATTTTAATCTGTCAACACTTCTTTCATTGCATTTCCGATATAAAATTTAAAAAGGAAAATAAATGGTTGGATAACTTAATAAAGACATTACAACAGTATAAAAACTTGGAACGATTAAGGTTATACGTTTTATTTTTATTAACTGAAGGGCCGTTGTTTGCGGGACTTGAGGGACTTGCGTCGGCACGGCATCGCTATTGTGCGCCAACCTTTCTCACGAACCTTATTGTTATCATTGCACCTAGTCATTCCAATCTGATCTCAGATATTGCCCATTCGCTGCTTGTGTTTCGTCGTTGATAATTGACTTTTTAACTTCCGGCTTAATAAAATGTGTTATTAAGTTAAATCTGTCTTTCCTTTTGAAGCATCGTAGCTTATAAATAGAGAACCTAATTTACGTTTTGTTTTTTATTGTTTGAAAAGGTGAATTCGACGAGATTTTTAAATTATGGTTTGAAAATTTTCCAGCCGTTTGAATATTATCAGCAGGCAATATAAAAAATGACAATGACATTATTTCAAAAACTTGTAGTTACAGTAGACTTGTAAAATTATATGAAAGTTCTCTACCAACACAGAAGCAATAACTAAGGCAAAAAAAAAGGTTTAATTAAAAATTACGATAATTTTAGGACAACATGGGGGTGTACTTAATAATTAACAATCATGAAGTGTAGCCCGATTGACTGTCAATGAATTATCTAAATGTGTCTCAATTCAACAACGGTGCCACCTAAACACACAGCTAAATTGATGAATTTTCGTTAAAAAAATTTCTTACCCGTAGATGTTATATTTTATTATTATATACTTATATTTTATTATTTACTGTCATTACTCCGCATACACACGTGGGACACAACATTACTTGTGAAGCTATTAAAATAATTTGTTCGCAGACTCATTCTGATCAAATGCCGTTCCGCTGCGAGTTCTGTTCAAGATTGTTCAAGCACAAGCGGTCGCGCGACCGCCACGTAAAACTACACACCGGCGATAGGAAATACCGTTGCGCTCATTGTGAATCTGCTTTCTCCAGAAGGTTGATTGCTATTTCTATTCTCTTTTCTTCTTGCTTAATGTATTCTTGCTTATTTAATAACCAGGAGAGTGAAACTAAATAAAAACGAAGTTAATTGCACTTAAAATATAAATTTTTCGTTTTTTATAAAGTAATGGTTCAAATGGTCCTATTTAGTAAACATTTTTGATGTTTTAGGTCAGTATAACTTAAAATCAATAGCTATTATGATTTATATCTTTATAAAATCATTAAAGCAACGAAATTACGGTAAACGCAACTGCGTTTGATATATGAGATCTTCAAATAGATTATGTCATCCCTCGTAATTGTTCTTCCTTTATGTTAAGGTATGGTGATACTCAACATTATCTCTTAAAAAATCCAGGTCTATATAATGATACTCTTTAAATAAAACAAAATATCATTGGTATGCAAGTGTCGAAGGGCGCGGAGAATAATTGCATGAGATAATGGGCATAGGTAAGATTGATCGCCATAAGTTGTAGCATAAAGCTGAGCCGTAGCATCAAGCACGAAGTTACGCGTCACCTTTTTCGTCACCTCGCGGCGGTCACGTGTCTAATTCAACTCAAGCCATCGCCAGCGGTACGACGAGCGGCAAAGAGACACAATCCGCTGACAAATGGCGTCGAGGAGCACACAAAAATGAAATAATGGCCCGTACCGAAACGGGCACGACGCGCGCAGCCATTAGCCAGTGCTGTTTGGGAGAACGTCTTTCTGTAGTTTGTGTGAAAAGCTCTTTTGTTAGCTCCGTTTAGCCCGTGCTTTATGTGGCCACTTATGTCTCTTATGACAAATTGACTTCTCCAATCGCACAATAGCGACTCATTGCATTTAATTTTAATTCCCTGGACGGACTTTTTTTACCTAGAAGAACATTCTTAAATAGTTAAACATTGGTAAGAATGTAAAATAAAATCAAATGAAGCTATTGAATGTATGTCTTTATAATATACTTATATAACACATAAATAGGAATTACTACCACCCCTATTTTAGTTTAAATTTTTAAATGTCAAAAATGGTTACGTATTTATTAATAGACTAACTTATACACTTTATTAAAATCAAAACTAATAGGTCCCTCTAGGTTCTAATTTTAATTTCAACGCAGTAATGTAAAATTATTATTTTCAGTGATCATCTGAAGATCCACATGAAAACGCACGATAATCAAAAGCCGTTCCAGTGTACGGTGTGCAACCGTGGGTACAACACAGCGGCGGCCCTGACGTCCCATATGCAGGGCCACAAGCGAGACCGCGATGGGCGCGACCAAGAACGCCGGCGAAACTTAAGGTGCTTGCAGTGTGGTGATGCCTTTCGACGACCTGAAATGCTTCAGGTACATAAAATTGAGTCAATTACTAAAAATTAAATATGTAAAAAATATTAAATGTTTTTCATTGACTATTCTAATTTTTTTAATAACCTGTTAATATGTAAAATGTTTCATTAAGTTAAACTAACGAATATATTTGCATCAATTTATTATAATACCCCGTTCTTTGCCTTAAAATTATTCCATGAAGCAATAAAATAACTGATTTGAATGTGTTGGAAAAGAAAAAAGATAAGTACTTGGTGGTTAACCAGGAGCGTTTTTACGTACGTTTTAAGTAGATATACTACCTCTTGCGATATAAGTAATTAGTATGTAACACTTTTACAAGTATTATTAATTTAATTTCAGGCCCACATAGCTACAGCTCACAGTGTGGACACAGTATCCTTGACTCCTCCACGACGCGTCGCCTCTCAGCCACCGCCTACCCTCCTTGCCTGCATATACTGCACACGAGATACATTCACCAGTATGGAACAATTGCAACTACATGTTCGTGCAGCACATTCAGCGCTCGTAAACGGTGAATCGATAATGTCGACAAACGTGGAACAACCAACGCCAACAGACCTCAGTCGAAGAACGAGCGTAGAGCGAGACTCGACTAAGGCGAAGCGCCCGCGATCAAGTTCTGGGACCGCTACGCCACAAACGACCTTATCCTCGAGTACCCTTCTTTGCAATCAGTGTGATGCCGCCCTTCCCGACTTCGAAGCATTCAGAGCTCATCTCAAAGGACATTTAGAAGAGAGAGGGGAACTAAACCGTTCCAGTCCCGCGCCATGCGTTCATTGCGGAGCTAGTTTTGCGGACATCGCAGCGACTGAGCGCCATCTAGCGGCACATTATCTGGCAGTCTCCTGCGAATACACCTGTCACAGTTGCGTACGCAGTTTTCCCACACCGGATGACTTGCAAAAACATCTGTTCGATTTACACGCTCATCATTTGTATCGCTGTTCATTATGCAAGGAAGTCTTTGATTCAAAAGTAGCAATTCAGGTAAGATTTGAATGAAAAAGAATGTTTACAAAATAATGTCTTTACAACAATATGTACTTAACTATTTCAAACAAATTGGAGTTATCTACAATGAAATTTGTCAGAAATTTTAAAATATAACTTACAATTTGTGTAACATCAACAGCTCTAATAAAATAATAACAAACCAGTTTTATTTATTAAAAAAACAAGTGCTAATATCTAACACCTATGGAATTTTCATTAGTCTTTATCGAAAAAAAATTATTTATACTATTTTACTGAAACGTGCGCAAAATTAATGACGAGAATATGTTCTCGTATAATAACAGTGTGACGTCACAGGTGCACTTCGCGGTGGCGCATAGTGGCGAGAACAAGGTGTGGATGTGCCGGCCGTGCGGCGCGAGCGGCGGCGCGATGCGCTCAGAGGAGGAGGGCGCAGCGCACGTGCGCGCCAGACACGCGGCTGCGCGCTGCGCCTGCGGTGCGGTGCTGCCAGCGCCGCGTCGCGCCTACCGATGCCCGGCTCCGGCCTGCCCCGACAGCTTCGCGGTGCAGTACTTGCTGGAGCGCCATATGCAGATACACCATCCTATGGCGCCACAGGTTAGCAACACTATGCTCTTCTTTAAAGCATTTCATCAAACATTTTGCAGTTTCGATCTTATTATTGGTCTAACATTATTTTCAACCAAACGGAAATGCCAGTAAGCGTTCCTTAATCGTATTCCTTTTTGTTTGTATTGAAATATTTAAAGGCAAATCTTAATTCCAAACAGATATTAAACGGAGAAATAGTTCGTACTAAGCGCGCGGATAAGAACAATGTAGAAGGTGACGGGTCGTGCTCGCCTTGTGTTAGTGGTGATGCTGGACTTGTTGACGATCGGCGGAGGAAGAATGGTGCCGTAGCATTGCAGTGCGCTTACTGCGGCGAGCGCACGCGTAGCCGAGCAGAGCTGGAGGCGCACACACGCGCGCACGCGGGCGCCGCCAGGCACAAATGCCTGATCTGTGATGAAGTACTACCCTCTGCCGGAGTTTTGGCCGAACATAAGCTTTCCCATTGCAAGGTTAATTCTATTATAATTTTATTTTCACAAAATTTCTTTGTTTATGAAAATGGTGAATAACAAATTATTTGCATTAAAAAAAAGAAAGTTTTTTCTCTCTTTGTATAATACATAATGAAATTAAAAAACAAGTTATTTGTATCACATTATTATTAATATCACAATAATGTTATTAGTTGTTTACATACATTATTTAAGAAAATTTGAATTTTGAATATAATTTATTATTTTAACCTAAAACGATAAGTTTTTTTTTGGTTTATAGTTTTTATATGTTTAGTTTATAAGAAACTTTTGTATTCCTTTCTTAATAAATAAAAAAACATTAATTCTTTAACGTATGATAAAGCGCTGTTCGACTAGCTAACCGAAATCTTCAAGAAACCAAAATAAACTTTAAATAGTTTTTAATTCCAAAGTAATTTTCATAATGGTATATTTTCAGGTCATTGCTGGCGATACGTGTTCTCGATGTCGAGCTCGGTTGCCTTCAGAAGAGGCATTCCTAGCCCACATGGCACGGCATCATCCGGCGCTACCTGCACCTTGCGTAGTTTGTCGTCAAACTCTTGCTTCCGAAGCAGAAGCCCGGCTCCACGCTCGATTTCATCTTCGATCGAATGAAGATGAACAACGATGCGCAATATGCCTTAGAACACTGACCGAGAGCGAAGCCGGGGAGGGAGTGAGGGCATGTTCGTCTTGCTACGCCCGCCACTCGACACCAAGACCACCCCAAACGGCCGATAACGATTGTCGACTTTGCAGGCGATCTCTCGGCTCACCCACCCGACTACAAGCACATCTCATAGAACACACATTCGCAGGAATTGGCGCGTTCACTTGCTATTTGTGCTCAGCTGTGTTTACGAGTGCTGCCGGCTTGCAGCGACACCTCCCTGAACACGCATCCGCACCACGACCTTACGACTGCGGTCGTTGCGGTATCAAGTTCTTTTTTCGTGCCGAACTCGACAACCATGCCTTTGTGCATATAGAAGAAGCGGAAATAGCACAGAGAGCATTTTATGAAGCTTATGCAAGAGGTGCTGCATCTGCATGGGCAGCCCTCGCCCCACCCCCGGATGCTACGCCTATGCCATCAGTATCAGGACCCGCTCCATCCGCTACAGATGTTCCTGTTAAAATAGAACCAGAGATAAAAGAGGAACGTAATACTGACGAATATATCGAAGTCTCATCTCCTCCGCCTTCCGCTCCGCCGCTTATTCCCTCCGCTTCATCTCCTCCTGCTCCGGTAGTAAAGCAAGAGAAAATCGACGAAGACTGAATGTTTTCGTTTGAATCCTTATAAAAAAACGTCCGTTACGCGGGGGCTCCCCGCTGCAATATTAGATTACGTCCCAGCAAAAGAAGCTGTAGCTAGTTATATTTAATGTTATTTTAACTGTTGAACTTAGGCGTTTAGAACGCTACGTTACGATTATAAGTAAACATACAGTTAGATCTTATCATTTATGTTGTATGTTTTATAATATTTACACTCTTATTTGTATAAAATTGTTAACATAATAAATTATTACGTTAGGCTTCACATATAACTGCACGTTTTATTGACTTAATAAATTACCTCTTTGGTCGGTGAAGATGTTTAAGTTTTTTTTAAATTTTTTTTTTACTTTAATCATAAGAACTAAAACTTATTAAAAAGTTCCATCTCCATTCACCAAGGTCAACAAACTATATATTTTATATCGGTTTATATATATTTGAAGCATTCTATAGCGTTATTTTTATAAAGATTATATACATTTGAGGAATACGTCTAAATCACATTAATAAATTACATAAAAATTTCGTAGTTTTATGCAGCAGCAACTTGTTGCTGTATCCATGGTAAAAGCGCTGCTATATTCACGTACGCTGCAGATACATTTGCGTTTGCGCACCCAAGCCCCCACGCCACCAGGCCCACCACCACCCATTGACCGTTTACTTGGCAAACTAAACCCGACCCACCATCGCCCTGCAATCATTATAATAAAGATAAATATTCAATGATGCTCGTAACATTTTCAATTTGTGCTAATTAAATTTATTGCTCTTTGGTATTACGGTCACTTCAATATTGTCCAAAAATAAAACAATACAAATTGCTTCTTAAGAAATATATAGTATTATAGGTTTCTTTGTCGATGGCATCTACTTAAATAATTTAAGCTATATAGATGATATGGTGCTGTTGGCTCCCATGGTCATTACTCTCCAAAAATTGCTCGCGATGTGGAAATCCTACACCACTTCGCATGGCCCATATATAATGTTAAAAAAAAAACAGAGTTTATGGTTTTTAAGGCAGGAACTAAACCTCCATCGCAAGTTCCACAAATATATCTTAATTATGTTGCTCTCAATAGAGTACATCAATTTATGTGTCTTGGACCTAAGCGATGATGCAGACATAGAAAGGAAACGCAAAGCGTTTTCAATTTGAACGAACATGATGGCACGCAGATTTTCTCTATACACGAACGCAGTGACAATAATTTTGTTTAAATAATATTGCACATCACTGTACTCGAATAATTTTAAATAAATATGCTGTTTTAAAGCAATACAAATAAAAAAAAACTCTATTGTCGAAAATAATTTCAATAATAATTAGAAACTTGAACGATTTATTTGATTATTTAGCAATATTAGTGTGATTAAACTTACTGTACACGAATCTTTATTCGCTTCACCACCAGCACAGATGAAAGAAGTAGTGTCAAGAACGAAGGTTGGACCTAGTCGGGCAGCTTGCATTTGTGATTGACACGTAGCTGGTGCTACTATGGGCACGTCCACTTTCTTCATGATCTGTTGATATTGCCCCGTCAAACCAAACATATTTTTTCCCCATCCCGATACCCAGCACCTAAACAAATATCTACGATTTAATTTTGTGCGATCTATCACATATTAAACTGAGCAACGTGAAATGTTCAAGACTCTTTCCTAGTTAATTAAAGAATATGTAAAAGTAAATATAGGCTATAATAAATGCAATAACCTACAGATATTGACTAACCTCGGAGACATACCAAAAGGCCCCTATGAGCTTTTCAGTATACTAAGCTGGTAGGCTAATATCCTAACTATTATGATTTGTTTTTTTTTTAAAAAGAGGGTACCTGAGTCCGGTGTAAACAGAATTAGACGTAGGTGGAAGACAAGCTCTGTTAATTGTAGTTGTAGATCCATTTGTTGGTGTAAAAGGCACCGGTGCTGAGAGACGGAGTACGGTTATGTCATATTGCAATGTATTAGCATTGTAAGAGGGATGGCTGAACACTTTCAGAACTGTATACTCCTGGTATAGTATCGGTTCGTAAATTCCGGCCGCATCCCACTCACCCAAACGTACTTTTACATTGGGAGCTGTTCCTGAAACACTTAAAGATTTATTGTTACAAGTAACATATCAGCGATTTAAAGGATAAAATCATTTATAAGGTTTATTGCTTACATATAAGGCGTCAATCTATGCGTAACTGTTAAAACGTTAAATTGATCGATCAAAACGCCACCAGCAATATAATCATTTTGTTTAGTAAGCACTAGAGCCTGTAAAAAATTGTTATAAGTTTTGACGATATAATTTTATGATCAAATAAGTGCATTATTAAAATATGATATTTAAAGAAATATCACAATACCTGCCAAGGATATTCTCCAAAATTAGCTTGACCTGCTGAAGGTATGATCACTGTCGAAGGTACCGCTTGCAATGTCCCGCATGCGATCGCAGACGTCGTACCGCCACAACAGTACTCCTGCCCAGCAGGACATTGCGTTGAACCCTACGGTTTTCAATTATTTAAATCAATATAATAATCATTATGAATAGTTATTACTAGAGGCAATTAAATCGTTAAAAAAAACTTACTGGAGTCACTATCCTAATATCAATCATTCCAGCACCTGCTGATGTTCTAATACAGGTGCCGGAAGGTACACATCTACAGCTTTGTCTCTTTCGGATTTGATGATTTTTGGCGTCGATGTCGTTATTTAAACTTTTCAATATGTCCTTTATATACAAATCCGCACTCCGGCGTTCTCTTGGGAATTTAACAGCTGTATCAAATGATGAAACTTGCGCGCTATATCCAGATATCAGGGGTCCGGATAACGCTGCGGAAGAATCTGGCGTTGTGCCCAGCCTAGGATCTATAGGTAGCGAGCCTGCAGCGGATTCGTCAGGATTAGAAATGCAAATGAAATCAGTGTATTGGCACAATACAACTGGTAATAAAATCACACCACCTGTTATTGATGAGCTCGGTGCTGCAGTTGACATCGTTGAAGAAGCGGCAGTAGTGGTGCTTGTAGACGTCGTTGTAGTGTTCGGTGGTCTTGCTGTAGTCGTTGTGGTTGTCATATTTGTAGTTGTCGGTGGCGGAGGTGGTGACGTTATGTTTCCAGTAGTTGACGGGGGTGCAGCTGTTGTAGTTGTCGTGGTAGTGGTTCCAGCTGTAGTTCCATTAGTTGCCGCTGTCGGCAAAACCGTGGTTACTGGAGTAGTTGCAGCTGTGGTAGGCAGAATTATAGGAGTGGGAACTCCTTGCACAACAATTACATTTGGTGGAGGTGGATTTGCTGGCAATAGACCTAAACAAGCTGTAATGAGCCAGAGACACATATTGATAATTTATTTTTTCTGCTTCGGGACCTCTCTGGTCATCTACTGAAGTGCACTGACTAAGGTGGATATTTCGATTATAAACCTGACATGCAGGTAACAGTGTATTAAATATGCTCCCTGAATAATAATAATTGTTGGTATTCCCCTAATAATAGCAACCTTCATGGTACCTTGCGCATAGCTTAATGGCTATAAATTGTCGCAATCATCAAAATGTGGATAAATAATGTATATTCCATAGTCATAGAATCAAGATATTTATTTATATGAGCGCTCTTATAACAAATTACTCACTCGCTAATGCGTAGGCATATTAAATTTAAGTGATGCGATCAGAAAACATTATTAAAGAGTTTTCGGAAACTATTTAAGGAATTAAGTGCAAACAGGAATAGTGGTATCATCGGTCTCCATAATTATTAATGTAAATAAAAAAGAATTCAAAGAAATTATATAATTATTTTAAACTTAAGTAATTCATTACTACATATTTTAAAAGTATTTTGAATTTTCATTCTATTTTGAATTCACCAACACAATACGTTCAGGAGACCATTTCGAAACAAATTGTCAATGACACAACAATTAGGTAATAACGAGATTTGAACAACTGCCTATTTTTATTTAGGTTAAAACGTTTTCGAGCGAATAATAGCCGGCGGTACCATTCATTCTGTGTTAACTTTTCAAAATAGCAGTGTTAATTATTTAGAGGATTTATTTTATAAAAAAAGATCATGAAATTACAACATTACATAGGAAATTGATGACTAAACTGCACGTATTCGATTAATACTGGATTTACGAGATACGTCACTTTAACAAAAAGTTCTGTATTCTTAAATGTATCCGGATTTTTTGTTTATTTTTTTCGTTATTCATTTACATCGAATTATAATTTTGATTTAGAAAGGAACTGTAACGAATCAAATTACCACCGCCTTAAAAAAAACATTAAAAAATGTCCATTAATAGCAATAGTTTTTAATAATTGACACCGGATTTATTTAATTAGGAACGAAAATTATTTGAGTTTACAATTTTCTAAATAAAAAACAGACTTGTAATATTTACTATAATAAAACACCATCTTTCATTAGATCTTTGTTATGATTTCAATTTACATAAAATTTTTAACGGATCTTCAGCGCAACACAGGCGAACAGATGTCGTTGTTCGATATTGAACATTTACGTTATCTACTACAAGAGGGCGCTATATGATGCAGGCCACTGCGCGCAATCCAGGCGCACGTCAATACAAACACGAAAGAAACTCCACGAGACCGGTACATACGTACATGTATAGATTATGACAGCCAACCACCAGTAGTGCTCGCTCTTCAGTTTGCGCACATTGCTTGAACCGTTTGAGGTCGCTTGAGTTATACATCATTTTAAAATATATACTGTTATACGGCTATCGTTATTGATCTTTTCGTGCATTTTGTTTCTGTCCATGCTAAAGAATTATTCAGTGAATTAAAGTTGTGCTTTAATTGACAGTGGTAACGACTGTTCGATAACGTATGGATCGGGAAAGATTCTATAAATACTGAAGTATATACTAGTCGGGTCCTGGTGAAATTCGCAGGTGCACCGAAGTAAATATTTGAATAAATTTAATCGATAAAAAATGTAATAGATATGTTCTAATAAATGGTAAATTTTCTGGTGTTACTAATGAATTTTTGTCAGCGATTTATCTTTACAATGCCTTCGTTAAGTCAGGAGACTAACGTAGAATTAAATTTAAAAGAAACAAATGCCTTTAGAAATAATTCCACCGAAAGTGATGAAGGCAAATATGTTACAACTAGTTTCACAAATAATCTACCAAAGGGGTTGAACACCGAGCAAAGGCTCGCGTTTGCGTTACGAGATTTTCTTGGACCTTCTAATCCCATATTAAAAGAAGACGAAGATGACATTCCACCTCCGTCAATATTTGAGGAAAAATTGCCGTACATAGACGAGCAAATCGATACCGACGTTGCACAATCCGACGAGGAGCAACCGCAATATCGTGAAACGGACGAGGTGCTCAATAACGCAGCTTGTCGCTTGAGGCGATGGCGAGCAGCCTCGCGAAAGCTGCGGCGACCACGCATCATAGACAACTTAAGTAACAAAGATGAAGGGGGCAATGCAATTAAAATTTTTCATGACGGCCATACGGATTTGGCGGATCGATTGCGAAGCCTGGCTTCGGCCGGTGGCATGTCCGCGTCGGCGGGCGAGCTGCTCTCGTTGGCGCAGCCGCCACCCGCGGCCACCGCTCCGCCGTCGCCCGGTTGCTTACTCTCTCCGACATTGGCGGATCAGAGTTCTGCGGAATACTTCGTAAGTCTCTTTGTTACATACGGATAATAAAAATGATAAAAAATACATACTCATTTATACTTTTATAACGGACGTCATGACTACATGTCAACGATAAATTTGGTTTCAAATTGAATTTTATAATAATAACAATCAAAAAATTAAACGATATATTCAGTTTTAGTTTTGAAATTTTAAATTTGACCTGTAAACCTCGTCAGTATGGCTATCAGCAAAAATTTGATCTGTGTATTGGATTATTGTTATTATATATTTAATTATACCATTATATGTATTGATAAAATCACACGATACGTAAATTATCTGGTCAGTGAGTGGTAATCGTAAACCACATTTAGAACTCTACCTATTCATATCTCACTACTACTTGTTCATGTTTTCACTTTTGACTTCGCTCGATATTTTTATAGCGTACCTGATAAATCCGGTGAACTTTAGAAAATATGATTAGAAGATTATTTGTTATGCATGCATTTTGTATGCAGCTCGGGTGTTAAAAGATTTAAAATCTCTAATACATTTAAATCAAGGTTTCACTTCTAAAATTTTACATTTTGAACACATTCGACAATAATCCAACACTGCGATTTATTTGTTTGACGTCATTACACGTTATTGATAAATGTACGTGTGACATCAATAATCTCAATTTGAAAAGTAATTTACCTTCAGGTATACGGCCGACGTCATAATACTTAAAATTAATAGGCAATAAATAAATTACGTATAGCTACGACTTTTACGTAACATACGGAAATAAGCAATTGCATACTTTTTATTGATTTCCTTTATAAGCAATTATTTGAACGAATCGGTTTGAATTTTTTTTCTAATAAGAGATATTTTATCCATATCAAAATTATGCAATTGTACAGAAACACTATAGCGAAATGTGAATTAAAATAATAATAGTAAAGCATCATATTACCGTTCCTGTCTGTTAGATTTCGCTAATGTTACAAATATATAGACTTTTTTTATCGGTAATAGGTTAGTATTAATTAGTTGATTAAAATCCATCTAATGTTAAGTGACACGGAGGCTATACATGGCGCTCACAATACTTCTGGTTCTCAAAATACTCTTTACAATATCTTAAAAAATGTTTGCTATAAAGTCTTAAAAGTGCCTGGATCATTAAACAGCTACTCTTAAAGGTACATTTATCCTAAATCACCTGTGGAGTATTACCTCTCATCAGATTGCAGCGATGTAATATTTAGTGACTGATTCATTGCTCTTTCAATTTGGATACAATCATGAAGCATCGATTATAGGTTTTATTTGTAGCTCACGAAGTATTCCATGTCATATAGGAAATGAAGATAAAAAATAGGTAGGTTATGAACATGCCATTTTTAAAAGCCTTTAAATGTTTATAGCAAGATTTTTACTAACCGAGGTCAACGTGATGGTTTTCAATTAGACTCAAATATTTTTGTTTCTTTTTTAATGTATAATCACGCAGCGCTGTTGTCAGGGTAACACTTTTTGTTTGTTTGTAGGCGTTTAAAGTAGGTTCAGCTTTTTGAAAAAGAAATCAATCTCGTTAAAAAATAATAGAACCACCGCTCTGTAAAAATTTATATGCGATCACACATAAAACCCATACAAAAAACGATACGTGCGGAATTGAGAATTTTTTTATGGCAATTGGTTAAAAATTTCAAAAATTGTTTTTCAGGATTAAAGTTTTTAATTAACTGAAATAGTTCATATCTTAATATTTTTTACTAGTTACTAAATAGTAAATATAACAATAATACAAAATTGTTGACACTAGCGATAACCATTTTTTGTTTCTGACTCATCAGGACGAAAGTCGATATTGAATCGAAGTTCCTCTACCACCTGAAGGTTGACGGCAAGATATTATTTACAGTGATAAATCCGCTTTTGTTCAACGAATGTGGTTTTGATTGCAAACTGTCTAATAACTGCTATTAACGTGTAAAGATTCCTTTTGCGGTGTACTTATATATTAGCGACATAATGATTGGCTTACTAATATATGTTAGACATCCTTCTAATATGTATAAACCAACCAGTATAACAAGATCACTTAGAGGTAATATGTTAATTAAAAGTAGTTATAACCACAAGGAAATTTTATTGGACTTCTATTCTTTTAATAATGGATCATATAAAAATCACTGTTTCTCCATATACATAAACATTTTTAAAGGGAACTTGTAAGAATAAGAAGATAATAAAAATATTATATTACGTGTTACTTTACTAAACTCAACATAGACCATAAGTCACTTTTCTTAAAAATTTCTACGTACTACATACATAACGAACTGCCGCCGATAGTATACTGCGTGGAAATTTGTATGTAACCCGCCACAACCCGGTCACATGCTGAAATGTTTGTCCTACACCAATCTTCTCGCCTTGAAACTCAACGTGATTGAACTCAATGTTTAGGTACAAATTGTAATCGTTGATACCGTCCTTACTGGAACACAGCAATGTTTAAACATTACTATTTGACGTATGCAGATGCTATGGTGGTATCTACCATGGAAACTTAAGCGAGAAGAAGTGTACAATAAGTAAGAACCTGCATAGATAAAAAAATTACTTGACGAATAGCTTAATTTTAGAATCGAATAATTCTGAATAATGTCTTTGAAATATAGTTTTAATCGCAAAGCAAACAAGCTTGCTTGAATAATGATTAGTATAGCTAATGCCTTCATTGCTTTTTTTTAAAAAAGAAAACGAAGCATTTTAAGCTATTAGACGCCCCATTGGCTGCAAGCATAGATTAGTCTCATTGATACAACACGTGGCCACATCATGCCCAGCACGTGACGTCCAGCGTGAATACGTATTGATTCGTTTAACTCATATACCTACTATTTATTTAACCATATTTAGTGTAAACTCAAAAATACTTTAGCTATACGTAAATATTTCTACTTATACTTCAACAATTCGATATTCATGCAAATAACACATCGGTGATATATGCAAGAAAAATACATACGAATTCAAAACAGAAGATATATTAACCCTTTGCACTCGTGAGTATATATTCGCAAGAACAACTCATCGAATTAACACATATAATACCGCTTTTACTGGTATTCTACGTTTACCTTTTATGATTATGTACACAAGGTGTCGTATAAAATTGTTATATTTTAATACTGCACACGATAGGAGAATCTTTTGTTGATCAATACTCAGAATTCGAATGGAGGTATTGGATCGCGTGGTTAGTGAGAGTCACCACCCGAGTGCAAAGGGTTAAAATTTCCGACACTAGCGAGCAAGGAAGTAAACAAGTAAGAGGGCGCATCAATCGATTCTCTTTGTCTCGTTCACATCTGGAATGTAAATAACATTAACTTGACAGATAATTATTTACATACGTCAACTACAAAAAAAAACATTATTGGTCGTTAAATACATTTCAGTACCATACTTTAAGTCAAGTTGATAAAAGCGCGCCAAATATGAGAAAAAATTGCATTTCATACCAAAGAACTATAAGAAATGTCAAAAATTATATTTTCTACATATTGTAATAAAATATGTAAGAATGTAAAGAACACAAGCATTGAAAAATGACACCAGGAATATAGCTACATCCGATGATGGATAACATCGCATACATTTGTTGCAAATGTAAGGAAAGTTGTCCTCGTAGTTAAATAAACTGAGTGTGAAACAAATATGCATTGACGCGTGAGAAGATACGGTAACTACATTGAACCGACGGCAATCATTTATTTCAGGGGCGAATTAGCAATTCTATTTATTTTTTAATATTTAATGTCGAATAAATAACAAATATGATCATTAAGAGTAAAGATGTAACTTATTGTCTATTCTCAATGTAAGTCCTGTCTAGTTAATTAATGAAGCAAATTATTTTCAAATGTTTTTTTCTTTTAATTTACCTTTGTAAAACATTAAAATGCTTATTACGTTTCACCGACATTTGGTAGTAAAGGTAACTTACCTTCTGAAAAATAAAAATTGTAATCATTGAGGCCGATGAGCTCGCTGTTTGGGTCGACCTCTTTAAGCGCTGTCAAACCGCTGACGTAGCAGTTTCTACCTCAAGCGTGCCCTCATGACCCAAATTTTAGGTATGACGTCATCCTACAACAAGATATAGAATATGGCTCGTGCTCTAATCTAAATTTACCACTCCCTTTCTTTATTTAAACTAAATTTAAAAATAGATAAGATAAAATTTTCAGCAAGAGTAGACAAGGTATACTTATATTGTTAACATTATATTTTCATAACGGCATCTGCCTACTGTTAATTTATTACAATCATAACATACAAGTATTTTTTATTTTCACATCAGTTTTATTAGACAAATCATTTTGATGCAAAACGTTCATAAAAAATTTACCATTTTTATGTGTATCCAAATTTTTAGTTTTTTTTATTCATTCTTTATGGCTACTTTGAAAAAGTGGCTAAAAGAAAATATAAAGATTAATTAATGTATCAAATTTCTATGACTTTGAAAAGAAAACCATGAAAAAATCTGTAAACCTAGTGCTAATACTTTCTTATGTATACATTGTACATGTACCTAAACAAACATTAGACGATGACACACTGGCGATATTTCGATCTACAAAAAAAATGTAGTTTTTAATCAGAGGAAGACGCTATAGAAAACAAAATCGTACATATAACAGCTTCAAAATATAGATATTAAAGTAATTTCTAGTCTTATAATGGTGTACAAGCATCACTATATTCCTATACTATATTAATGATTAATAAAACTGTTGATTACATAATATTAACTATAGCATTCATGTTTTAGCTTAACAAATGCAATGTGATATGCAGTATAAGCAAGATACGAGGCGCAAATTTGTTGTGGGCAGAGTGAATCACCTGTCAAGTGAACATCACACTAAATCAGTTATTTATTAAAAAAAAAACTCAAACCAACATATCACTTTTTTTTATTTTTTGAAGTTCAATTAAATAAAATGTGACTTAAAAATTATTCGCTTAAAACACAAAACCTTATCTGAAAATAACGTTTCTAACGTCACTGTCGAAATTGAGTACATAATGAGCTTACGTAACATTTGTGTTATTGACGATCTGTACGCCGGCCGTTGGTCTCATGTTTTGAACATTCGTTACTAGAACATAAATCACTATTGCTTATTATACGTTTTTCAACTTGTAATTTTTCGTTTTAATAACTTTTTCGTCCTTGTTTAGTTCTCAAATATTTGCTATTATAACCTATATAATTGCAAAAATAACTCCACTTCAGGTGACAATAGCGTTTATTAAAGAATGTAACGCCTTTTTACGATTAACTATATATGTGATTTTGCCATTTTAAATAAGGAACAAGCTTAAATTTGCTCCAAAGATTCATTTTTGTGTCTGTGCATCAAGACGCATGCACGCTGTCGCGGGCGTTGTGGGATTTTATTATAAACCTATAAATAATTATTTATTATATACTTCATAGTGATAATTGTAATAGTAGTCAAAGAATTAGGCTTCTTACAGATGCATATAATTTTTATTCGGCAATGGGTTATTCTTCACCTTTGTTTCACATAATGTTCAGTTATAATAATGTTGAAGATAACCATTTTATGCGCGCTCGCCCAGAATAATCAGTTTTTAGTATGACGATCGGAAAAGAGTAATGCTGTCATAGCGGGGCATTGACGATACGAAAATTATAGCTGGCCAGGCGGGTTAAAAAATCCTTACTAACATCCAAACCCCACCACCACTTCGGGCAGGCTCTAGAATCGAAGAAGATACCTCCGTGTTACAAGACTAACGGCTAACCGCTGCGCTACGGAGGCAGTTATCTATCAAATTCTAACTTGAGATGGTACTTGTTTAGCAAATATTATTTGCTTCACATTAAAGCAATTTTTTTTAACTGCAAAGCTTCAAGCATAAGGTCATCTTTGACGTCAAAATAGCTATTTCATGCAGTGAACATACTCTGTGCGTAGTCAGAATTACTTTTATCGTTCATACTGTGTTACCATTGTAATCGTTCAATAATGTTACAGGTATTCTCTATTACTTTATTACTCTACTACTTTTTTACTGCGTACATTTCAGCATAAAGTGTACTAGTTAGGTAAAAGAAATCTCGATGACTTCATAGAGTAATATTATATAAATATGTTATGCCGCATTTGCGAGTATTTTAGAAACAATTTATTTTATTTTTATGATTTTAATAATATCCCTTTTAAATTGACAATTATTTTGATACATATAAGTTAAATAAAATATCCACCTTTTTTAAAACAGATATAATGCAGTAATTACATAAGACTACAAAAATGGATTGTCAAGTAAAATTTTTTTTTCTTAGTACTTTTATTACCTTTAGGTGATGTTGAGATTAAAATATAGCAGTTATTTCAGAAGTAGTTTCGAGTATTGGCCGGAACCAACAGACAGACAAATAAAAATTGCTCATTTGCGATAAAGATACCCTGTAAGCGTTCATAAGAATTACGTAAGAAACTGTCTTGATAAACAGACACTTCAGTTTTGAAATACAAATAAATTTTACTTTAGTTATTTTGTTACTGTCAATTTTTAATAATCTCTTAATATTATTTAACATTTAGTTTTTTTATTTCATTGTTTTTAATTGGGATTTTTGTCAGAATGGACATTTCAATCTCATCTTATCTATTTTCATTACTACAACTTACTTATTTCTTAATACAAAATGGTATAACAAAATTTATAAAATAAAATGAAAATTCTTCCGGTCTAAACAAATCAACCCTATTCTGCCAGAATCATTAGATCTCTGGCGAATTTTGAAGTTAGGTCTGCCAGTATGGATTGTATCAGTCCCACATCCATTATATACATGTGACTGTTTACTAATAAATGTATTCCTTTTTGACATGTTCTGTTTACATTCCATCAGCAAATGTTGCGCATCATCAATTTTATTACAGCTGTATTGGGGAATCAACATTTAGTTATTTAGTATTCAGTTTCACAATATAAATGAAAAACAAGCAAGATTACCTTTTATTATACAAGTCACATTTTCGAGCGCGCCTTTAACGCGACCCTCTATTCAATGTAAATTACGAATTTTATTAAATGGTCATACAATATTGAAATTATGGTTTCATTATCATCGCACAGAAAATAAAAAAATAATTTATAATAACATTTTTTTAGGGTTCGAGCCCAGAATGCTGCGCTGACAGCACTAGCTTCGAAAGTTCCAGTTCAGCTGGGACTCCAGTGCCGCCGCCGGGGCCACGCTACAAGCTGGCCAGTGAAGGCACATTGCGGGTCTGCTGCTTCCAACACACCAGAACTGTCGTCGACAAGATCCTCGCAGCGAAATTTCTCAGACGATGGGAGACCCACGTTCTTTGCTTATTAGATGACCACGTTGTCTCCAAAACAGTAAGTTAATTATTATAATTTATATTTATAACTCTTATTATTGTTTTTTCAACATATATATTATTATGTCGAAATGGTTTGGGGTCATAATTATGGCGTGGTTCCAAACATAAAAAAATTGTTTTGGAGTTGATCTGTAAATTTCACCGTTATGTTAGAAAAGAATTTTGAAAATAGTAATAAAAAAAATTAAGAATAAAGAACGGTTAGGGAAGCGAATCTTAGGGGATATCTACCAATCACAACCAATTTCTGGCGTTAATTTTTATTTAAATCTCTCCATTACTATGTGAATTAATAGAGCGTTTTCATTAGTTATTATTTTATTAACAAAACATAGAAATGTATATGAAATCTAAAACATCAGATTGATCCATGCAATAAATAAAAATACTGTTATATATATATACATATATATCAACGATATCCACTAAAATTTATACAATAATTAATATAATATTTTTAAAGATAATGCCAACAGAGAAATCAAACTTGCTTTTCATTTCAAAGTCATTTAAGTAAAGACAGAAATTTTCTAGCTTAGGTTAAATCCCGTTTTGCGTAAGCATATTAATTAATAATTAGATTCTATGAGCCCGTCAGCTCATTAGCAGTTGTTCAAATATACAAGTACGTCATTGTTACTTATTTTAATTTACGTAATTGCAACAATATTTTCAATCAGATAGAAAAACAATAGCCTGTTATCACTGTGAATGTGACACGAAAACCATATTGCCATGGTACCCTCCTACCACGATATAAAGATTGATTAATTAATAAGTTGATTTGTAGTCTACACTACAACTCGATATTACATTCGACGCGCAGTTACGAGTACGAGTGGCACTCAAACTCAAAGATGTGGAGATTCGCTGCTCATGGTTAAATAAAGGCATGCCTGTCACGTAGAATATATTGTTTTGTCTGTTGTTTGTGATTATCCATAACACTGTATTATTTTTATTGAGAAATCAATAAAATTTTTACTGAAAATATGTACTGCGCAATTCCGTTACATAGGATTAAGAAAATTTTTATATGCCATTTTTAAAAACCAATGTAGCGTACATTTTAATCAGAAAACAATTTTACACACTAGTGAGATCGGACCAATTCTGTAACTTTTGCTTCATACTGATGTCGTTTCCTGTAATTTATGGGTATTTTTAGTATATTAGTGGCAGGTTCTATTTGTTAAGGATTGTCCAGGTAGTAATCACCGTATTATTCTGCCAGCAAATAGAACTTTGCAAACTTTTGTTTCAATGTTAAATGCATAGAAGATGGTAAAGTTACTGTGGTAACATTATTTTCCTGAAAAACAAATTATTCGTTAGAATATTTAAGATGACATAAAAACATCACATAAATAATAAACATCACATAAATAAAAAAATAAAAAAAAAAACAAAACTTTACGAATTAATAAAACCACCGGCGGTACCGTGTGATGATCGTATTTTAATTACTGCATTATACATTTCTAGACGTTTTGTGGCAAAATGACGTACGTTATTTAAATTGGACTATTGTATTTGTAACGTTAACCGAACGAGGTCAATAAGGAGATAAGAGAACATTCGTGCGTCATAAACGTTAACTATATTTAAGTTCACAGTTTCCATGTTAATTAAAGCCTTCTTTAATACTTTTTTATCTATCTAAACAGTGTTTTACACATTCGGTTTATATATCTGCAATGTTCGAAACTATGACAAACTCTACAGATAGGTGTATAATCTAATAGTCTAAAGACAAATAGATATTTTTGAAAAATGTTTTTTTTAAAACAGTTCCCCATTATCTTTTAAAGAATTAAAAAAGATGTTATTGATACAATTGTTTGTATTTATTAGTAAGGGGATGGATGAGTTATTATTAAATATTTATTCCTTTATCTAAAGCAGAAATATGTGGGTTTTTTGTCGGACGTGTCATGTTTTCTTCAACAAAGAATTTCACAGTAATGAGTTATCCGATATTATGTAAACGTAGTTTCCCACTAAAAAAAAACTAATATCTTATTTAGTACGAATTTATGCTTATCTACGTAATTCTAAAATGTATGACTTGTTTAGTTATATGTTTATACCATTAATGACGACGGTCTACCTATTACGCTTCTGAAATATTAATGATTTTAAATATGTCAAAATAACGCTTTATATTATTCCACTATTCGATTTTACAAAATTTTATTCTGGTAATGTTGCACTTTATTAAAAGAAAATGATAATTATCTTCCATCTAGTAAACTATAGCTTTCCTATAGAAATGCACTCAATTTAAAATAATGAAAAAATTGTTTGATTTTCATTTCAAAAAATTTACTTAATTACTCTAGATTATAAATCAACATTAAGAGAATCAACACGGTATGATAACTTATATTCAAAATGGTTTACTGATCGTATTATCGTGACTGTATTTATCAACATAGAGATAAATATGTAAGGTCTGTCTGAATAATACATCATAATCATAGAGTTCATTACTCACTCACCAGTAGACTAATAATGCCCATCAATATATATTAACATAGCTTTTATAATTGACTGAACACCCTGTTCGTTTAATGTGCAATGCTTATTCATTATTAATTAAAATTGAATACGACCTGCCTTTCGCTTGGTTGATTATTCATAACAAATTTGGTATTTAAATTAACGATTTTTAAATACCATTAGGGTTCGCCGACCACTTAAACAACAGATGCCTGGTAATACAATCCCTATATTTTCTTAAATGCATAAAACACGCGCGAAAATACTTGATTTAGGAGTGCTCCATACAACGATGTAAATACTTCGTTTGAAAAATTAAATCTATTAAAAATATCTGTAACTCTTAGATCTTAAAATAATTATGTACCACACATAGTGTTCAAGGAGGAGATACCAGAATACTACATGGCAGAACACGATTTAAAAGTAGAAGCATTTTTAAATTAATATAATTTTTGCAACTCAATGGACGTTTAGAGCTGTGAAAGAAATGTGAGCAATTTACTCTTTTCAACCAAGCAAAAAATTAAAAGTAAAATTTAATTATGCTAGTAATTTTTTTTGTATATCGAGCAAGTAGAACCTATAATAATAACTTTACTGATTTTGACCTATTCCATTACATTACACTTACGTTACTTTTAAGAGAAAAAACTTACTGTAATTTTTGATATGCAACTAGAACTTTAATTTATAATCATTAACTGTAATGTCAATAATAATAATATTTAATTGTAGATGCTACAATGGTTATATTGAAATATTAAAGACTTCTATGATAATTACATTTTGAATCATTAAGAAAACATGTTTAATGTACGTATACTGATAATTATTATAAAAGACTAGTACGTCATTTGCGGTATGCACTTACACTTAAGACATTTAATATCTTTGACCTTCTGTTGGAATACGCATCTCCGGGTGTATGATTAAGAATATTCAATTTCCTGTTGTTGGAGATAAAAGATTTAAGCCGGTAAATAAATTAACCTCAATCACTCCGACAATTTCACCATACACAAAACTATTATTTGCTATGTGCATATACGTGCGAAACATTTTAAAAAAGAAAATAACAGGAAAGTTTATAAAAAACTAAGTTTTACTAATTTTTTTTCAAAACATGCGACGCATGTATATGCACTTAGCAAAGTAACTAAAAGGGATTTTATCTATATATTTGTACAACTAACTCTTTATTATTTCTAAACGAATTCTCCTCAAGTCGAACTTTTCTAAAAAAATATAAGTGAACTTAAACAAAATTTTATGTGTTTATGTCTTGATAAAAGTTATCATTTTACCTAGAAAATCGATTTTGGGTCCTGATCTTATGTTAACAATAGATTTACACGACGGGATTAGATCAGTATACTAATATGTGTTTAATTTTTTATATTGCCTCTTGCAACATACCTTTTTTAAAACAAAAACAGGAAAATCAGATTAAAATAATGCATCTAACATTCTGTTGAAGAAAATGGAAAAATGTTATAACATAGATGGAACATCATCTTCACCATTTACTTTGCTTTATCCCATTAATTTACGGTCGGTACACTATGTATTTTTCTTGTATACATCTCTGTCAGCCGTCATCTCTACATTCACACCTATCACACACATATCTCTCACTAAGCAGTCCATTCTATTTTCTTCCTCATTTTTAAAACCCTTTTAGTTAATTCCCTCATAACATGACCAGACCATGTCAGACAGTAACTTCCGAGTTCAATGGAACATATTACACATATTTTTAAACATATTTTATATATCCTCATCGGATCGATTTTTGATACTATAAAATTTATGTAACTAAATTTTGAACTAAAACTGCACTAGCATTTGAGTATTAAATTTGAAATTTCACAAAAGTTATTTCGAGGCAAGTTAGTTTTTAAGAAAGAGGAGAACTGGTCTTTGTTTTTCTATTCTTTATTACCTATTTTTTTTATCAAATATTTGAGAAATGAGCTTCAATATATTCTCTAGAATAAGAAGAAAGAAAAAAGAAATAATATGAAAAAATCCTGCATGCAATAAAAATAGGTTATACTAAATGTAAACATATTTACGTCCAGTGCTATTAAAATAATTTCCCATTGTTTTGATAATAATTAGACCTCTTCCTTCGTATTTTTCTATGAATGAAGAAATTCATAAGTATAAATTAACATTCATTAAAAGTGTGACTATACTCTGTCCAAGCACTGAAAAAAGCCTATACTTGACCGTGGATAGATAAAAATTGATAGGGATATGTGTCTGTAACATAGTAACTTTCAAACGGCTCAAACTATTATATTTAATTTTTTCCTTATAAGGGAACTCAAATAAAAGTGCTAGAAATCCTATTTCAAGACATCAATTCAGTTCAGGGTCGACAACTCTGTTTAAATGTCTATAGTGGATGTTTTATTATAACATTATATTTAAATTTTCATTTTATATCTAAGTTGTTACAAGTGCTTATAACTCTTAATATTATCAAATCTAATCCACATGTTTGAAACGTCAATTTACATATATTTATTCATAAATTATAATTACTTTATTAAAGCTTTTTAAATAACATGAAATATATTAGTGTATTGAAATATAAAATGTTTTCCCAGTCATGGACGTCTAAGAATTGGCTTTACCTCTATAATCAATATCACTGGCGTGCTTCTGACGTCATTCTCATTATATTGTATTAATATGAGCTAGAAGCTTTATTTAAGAGACGTAGATAACGAGCTGCGTTTTTCATTACATATAGCATTAATTTTGTATGATGCCAATATATAATTAATTATTTAAACAATTTAGACAGAAGACTTACTAGTATTATATATAGGCGTGTACTGGGAAAGAAAGTCACAAATACCTGAAATAGTGTTTGTTACTGCTTCATTAAAAAAAAATATTATGTAACGTTTGACTTTTAATATTTTTTTGTTATTTAAAATATAAGTAGTAAAGAAGAAATCATACACACACACACACACAGATGTACAGTTGACCTTTCGACTTTGAAGGAGAAGGGCAACGAGATTCGTGGGTTGCGGGTCGCGGGTTGTTCGGATTCGGGTTGCGGCTCTGACGTCAGGCGCTACCACGACACGGCCCTGGCGGGAGCAATGTCCCCGACGTCACACCGCGTATCCGTAGCGTAGACCGCCCCCTGCTCACGTCTGTTTTATGTGACCCAATTTACCATTTCTACTTTAGAATTTTTCATACTCAATATACACACATCAATGATTTTTTTTAAATGGTTTGGCAAATTATTAAAAGCTTGTAGGTTATACTTATACCGTTTTATAATAAACAAATTTTACTCATAGGAGACTAATTTTGCACTGTAGGGAGCGTGTATGATTAGATTATTATTATGTCCTACTATTACTATTTTTAATTAACTCACAATATTATGATCCCAAATTTTCTTTGCAGCCATCCGGTCTCCTAGAACAGGCACTTTCATATAGCTGCATGCAAGAGGTGTACTGCATATCCCGGTGGGATCCAGCCAGGAAGTACTGCTTACGGATCGTCATGCCGCACGGCTCCCTTTTATTGCAGGTTTATCGACTTCAACACACTATAATATAATATCAATGTTTTACAAATAACTCAATTTTAATTTAATAAATTATTTTTCATAATAGTTGTATACGTTTAACATTCAAACTTATAAGTACTATAACAGCGTCTATAGTGTACAGCCTAGTCACACCTTATAACTAGGAAGTCCATATTATAAGGGATTCCGGAGTTACCCACATGTTTAGTTTACATGGTGGTGGGGATTAAGAGTATAGCTATCCTAACAACATTGCAGCGTACCGTCTGTCATCATCAGCGAGCACGTTTTATCATAAGAGTATTTCAAACATTTTAAGAAAATAGTAGCAGTTTTATGTTCTCCAAAAAAACTGTTAAAAGAGGTTTGTTAATAATTTGGTAGGTCAATTTTTATTACTAATGTTTATTTAGTACGTAGAGTACTAATCTAATCGCGAGAAAACTAAAATAATATTAAAGAAATAAAGAAAATATTTTGTATTTCATTATTTTCAGGCTAATGATGCTTATACACGAGACCAATGGTTTTATTCCATCATTTGGAGAGTGAGTATATTTATTTACGCGTAGTTTACCTTGCAACAAAAGGCGTCAGAATTATTGTATTATACTCTTGTTTGTTACAGAGAAACATGATAAGATATCGCAATTTTCTATCGAAAACAGTAAGGAAGGAAGTGGTTTTAAAAGAACTCAAGGTTTGTATTCGTTTTATAATTGTCTTTTATCTCTGTTAATCGTTTCACAATCTCTTGATAAACAATGAAAACAATAGTGTTGCATACAAATTTGTACACCAGAACGTTTGAATTTAATGCCTCAAACAGCTATTCTGACTTAGGTACATTTTTAATATATCCTAAGTACTTTAGTGACAAACAATATTTTCCGATGCAAACACACATACCACTTATTTTACTGTTCTAATATTTACGTCTATTGTAAATATTTATGGTTAAACTTGTGCTTCCAATAATACTGTATGTGAACGTTTGATTTCTTAACTCGAGAGTTTGTAACCAGTTGTTTCCTATGGAACGCAATAAATGAAATTTATCACGGTTTTGAGAAAACAAATCTATAAAAGAATGCGTATATTTTCTCGCAACTTAACCTGAAAGACGCATGAAGAATTTATCGTTTATTTTGTAATCATAAGGAATAGTATCTAAATTTTTACTAGAAAAAATAAACATTATTTTATATACAAGACGTAGAGACATGGATGACAAATATTTTTCATTTTATTTGTCATTGGCCGTATGTGACGATGAAAAACCATATGACTAAAATATGTTTTTACATTAAAATTGTAGTAATATTTTCATTTTATTTACGGTTATGGCATTAATATAGTGGTGTTCAGTAATTTCATAAATATTAATTTGATTTCTATTATTTTTTTGACAACTCTATGATATTATTTGC
Organism: Pharmacophagus antenor; assembly: GCA_018245475.1. Lineage (NCBI taxonomy): Eukaryota > Metazoa > Arthropoda > Insecta > Lepidoptera > Papilionidae > Pharmacophagus > Pharmacophagus antenor. The sequence goes on along the minus strand of DWQX01000225.1, from coordinate 18,563 downwards.
AGAACATGGTGGACTTCGCCATGACAACTCCTCTTCAAGACGAGAGCGTAACCCGGGCTCCTTTGCAAATTTTGACGGACCTTCTCTCTGAGGTGAGGTTAACGTTGTTAGAGAGATTAAATATGAGATTAAAACAATGACAAAGTGTAAATTTTGGTCCTTCTGACGGAAAACCCGGTGTAGTTTTAAGTCAACTAATGTAAACAGTGACCGCAAAATACTGATGTTCGACATTAATAAAGAAAGGACTTCGTATTGCCTGTATTGTTTTTTTGTCACTTTATGTCAGTGAATATTTCAGAGGAAAATTTGAAACAATTGAAATGTAAACATAATGCGGTTATAATATTGTTTCAGAATATTGATATCTGTTCAGATTTGTTAAAATACGCGCTTAAATTTAAATACTTGACAAATGTTAATAAATTAATGTTCAAACACATTACTTAATATCTCCATTAGAACATAATTTACAGGCTAAATACTTAGTTAACCTCTTTAGGTTTATAGAAGCGAACTTTGTTATTTTTCCGAGAAAGATTTTTGTTACTTCCAACGACAAATAACAGGAAATAGATGATCATAGTAGACGGAAAAACTTGCAAAATACCAATATTAGTTTCCTACTCAAGATATCAACGTAAAGTATCTCACTTTTAGTTCTTATCTTCAAATCTCAAAACCTTCAACAACATTATATCAGCTGTTTCAGAGTTATTATATCACAAACATATACGTCGAACAAAGTTACACGTTTTAAACTTACACCTCTCTTCTGGCGTTGGAAGTTAAAAATACTTCAAACACATAAATATAGTTTTTGACTGATTCCGTGGCGCAATGGTTTACCGCTTGCCTTATAACGCAGAAATCCTGAATTCCTGGACCACAGGAGTGGTCGTGTGGAGTGAAGTAATGTGTTTGAACGTTTGTAGGTTTCATTCCAAGCCTAGCTATTACCATTACGGTTATTTTGCCGCAATAACAGCATTGCAGTTCTGGCAATCAAACATGTAAGAACCAGAAGTAATCTGGACGAACATGCTTCACTATTTACTACCTTATTGACACTTAAAGTAAAATCGAGGTCGTGTTAACCTATAAGTAATAAACAAAATTTTAAACTTGCCCCACCTTTAAATGAAATAAGTATATTGAAACATGAAGGTTGTACAAAATTTGGTTTATTTGTGTATACAGAACAAGGATAGCCCAGATTGGGAAGAATGGGCGGAAAACGTGACGAGTACTGCGGCGCCATTGCTAGCGGAGCGGTGTGTGAACGGGGAGCTGTGCGCTCTGCTTGCACGGCTATGCAGGCGCCACCCGCGCGCTGCGCCGCTGCCCGCCCTCGCCCCGCCCGTGCGCCGTGTCCTCACCCGAAACGTTGATTTCGGAAAAGCCCCCGACGCGAGACAATTTGTGCGAGATTATATTAGGTAATAATTTATTACACATAAAGCTTAAGATATCCATTGTTGTATGCATATACATATATGCGTAATCTTGAATCGTTTATGACAATAATATTTAACTTGCAATATTTTTCTTGACGAACTTCGACAAAATTGAGTCCACAAATTATAAAGACAATAATACTTAATATATAAGAAGGTGTGTCTCTTAATGAATATCTGAATTTCCTATCATGCGGCAATCCTAAATTAATCATATTGTAGGAACATAAATATTTAGAATAAAATGTACGTAATGACCTATACAGGTACTTGTATCACATCAATGGAAGAAGTCAGCGGGCTTTAAACATAAACACCAAGTGTAATGTTTACTAAATTTAACGGAAGTAAACTTAATGATCTGCAAATTAAAAGAGATAGAGAAGACAATTTACCATTTAATCATTAATTTATCACTATAGCTTGTTACTTATTATAAGCTACGGGAAACTTACGCCGTTAACATTGATATATAAATGTCTTTAACAAGTTGACGCTGGCGTGGCCCACCGGTGGGTCATATTAATTTCTGATCAAGCGGTACATCCACCGCAGATACACTACCATGAGTCTCCTTAACGATAAATTCTTTAAAATAGTAAGCAAGGGTAATACACTGTTAAAATATGGATCATATCGTTAATACGAATTTGTTTGACACATTACAAAAATGCCAACAAAACAACACAAAAATGCCGCCGGCGTAAACGTGTTAAAATGAATACTAATATGAGTATAAACTTTTGTAATTTATTATTGTAATGTTAAATATTTTTGTACCTATCGGAAACGTAAAAGTTTCGCTGAGTATTTTTTAGGATGTGTTATTAAGGTTTATATTGTTTTGTAGCGCTTTAAGCGCACACAATTCGGGTGCGAGCCTCGTACGTCGGTTCGTGGTGGTGACACACGGCGAGCGCGCAGCCTGCCCTCATCCGCGCGCCGCGCCCAATCTAGCGGCGGTAGCGCTTGCAGCGCTCGATGATCACTTCCGCGACTACCCCGCACCGCACCGCTGCGACGACGCCGAGTACGAAGTTCTCTGCTTCGCGGATATATTGGAACACATGTGAGTAGGATTACTAAAACTAATACTTAAACATTAATAGTTGTCTAAGATAAATAAATATTAGATTTAAAAAACTTTCTTTGACTGCATCCGTAGCGCAGTGGTTTAACAGCTTGCCTTTTAACGTGGAGGTACCGGTTTCGATTGCCGAGCTACACGAGTAGTGCTGTCTGGATAGCGGTAAGTTTTTCCGAACGCGCTAGCTACCGCCCTCAATGTTAATTTGCCGCCACAACAGCATTGCTATGTTCCGACAGTCATACATGTAAGCAATATTCTAGGCGAACACGATTCACCATCTACAGTCCTATTGTCAATTAACGTCGGGTGAAATCAAGTCCAAGTGTTAGTCCATAAACAATTAAAAAAACATTTTAAAAAATCTGGCAATAGCTAATTCTTGAATCTAGAACAGTTGTGTTTGAAACAAAAAAATTTTGAAATATTTTAAAAACTCTGCCGCACAAAAATTTAGATGAACTGACAATATATATGACAGAGTTATGAAACCAAACTTACTTCCATGTTCCAACAACTGCTGGTTGTCTTCTGAATCTTAGAGGATATTCTTTAAATCTGTGATTAACTGGTCTTAGGTGCGAATATGAGGACTGGCTAGTGGTGGTCGGGAGCGTGCTACAGCCTGTGCCGTTCTGCGCAGGCGCGCTGGGATGCGCGCGTGTGAGCGTGCGCCTTTTGGGCGTGTTAAATGCGCTCGCGAGGGACGCTCGGTGCGTCGCGCACGGCTCACTGGCTCCCGCATGCGCCGCACGGCCCTGCCCGCCATCTTGGCTCCGCATCGCAGCACCTTCCGATTCCGTTCTGGCTCTGCCACATCAACAACTCTGCCAATTATGGGGCTCCATGGTAATTTTTTACATAAATCTTAAATTTACTAATCACTTCGAACTTCTAAGGAAATAATAACCGTAATATTTTTTTAATCAACCTAATATCGTGGGAGCTTATAAAAAAATTGCTAAAAAATAAGCAGTACATTAAACCTTTTATTCGAAAATGATATATACAATCAACATATTTATCTATAGCGACCATTACTTGATGAAAACATGACTTTATTCGGTAACAGATTTTCCAACGTATATTTACAAAATTGCTAACCGGTGTAATGTTTCTACCAAAGAAAGTTATTTTGAAATACCCAAAATCTGGAACCTATCTTGTGTTCCGTAAATACAAATAGTATTAATTCTACACTCTAAATGAAGTACTCACTTTTTGGAGCACGAGCAAGTAACATCTATAGAGTTCATATACTTTGTTTTAGATCGAAAGCTTGTTGAACTGCTGCTGTAATAGAAAAAGTTTTCTTCAGAATATGAGCAAACAACTGCCAGACTTCCTTTTAGTCGCTTTAACCGAACACGTAAGTATTACGACATTGACCTATTTTTATTAACCCACGACAAAGCGCAGGATCTCAATTCAATGCTTCTACTTTTATTTATTTTGTTTATCTTAACGCACTACTCGCATAAACCTATATCGATTATTATTTTTCGTTGGAAAAAGTTGCTAATGACATCTCATAATCAGACCTATGAAAATGAAAAACTTACTTTTTGTTACTTTTCGTTGAAAAGTTAATTTCAGCTTCTTTTTATGTTCGTTAGGTTTTTTTGTGTGAAAGTAATATTCAACATTAGTTTCTCTCAATAATAAGATTGTGGATATTTTTCAAGCCTGCCGCGCTGGAAGCTTTGTGCCTGATGCTAGAGTGGGAAGTAGTAAGCGGTGAACAGATACAATTAGAAATTATTGCGGCCTTGCAGGGCACTGAATTAGGACAGAAATATTACAACGATCTATGTGAAAGACAACAAAACCTGCAGAAACTGGTATGTTATGTTTCACTTGTAAAGGCTTTTCTTTAAACAATTTTTATTTTTAATCTAGCTGTATTTCGTAAACAAGCATTACTTTGCCAATTTGGATTTTTTTTAGGTTGATATGTATTATTATTGGTACCATAACAAAACTATTGTCAAAAAATTATAAACGCGCCAACAAAATTGACATTTCAGATTTTGTTCACAATTTGACGGTTTTTGTTATGGAACATTACTAATTATTTTTTCAACGTTAAAATTGTTACTACATATATTTTCAGCTATTTGCTTGTACAAGAATAGTTATAATTGTTTGAAGCGATGCTGAGACTAGCCCGTAAATGGCAGCAATTTCTTTTAATTGGGTTTTTCGTCATGTCATTTTGAAAAAACAAATGGATACTATAATTTTATTTACACAATCCTGCATTTACGGACATTTTTATGTGATCACGTAAATGTACTTTTTTTGGGAGAAAAAATTATAAAGCTCTAATTAAAAAATAATATTTTTTCCAACATACATTCGTAAATCTATTGATAAATAAAGAACCGTACCTTATATACACATAAGAAAAGTAAACTATAAGTTTAATGACGGTCAGCAAGCTGAGGGCGGGCCCCGGCGGCTGGCGCTGCCGGTGCGCGCTACGGACGCGGACGTGGCGGCGCTGCTCGAGACGGGCGCGCTCGGCAATCTCGAATGCCTCTCGCTCGCATTCACCAGCGTCACCAGCGCGTGCGCCCACCACCTCATCAAGGTTAACCATCGATTACGTTTACTTCTCTAAATCTTTACGTAACCTTTTGGTTGCTGGAGTGTCTCATACTTGAGATACTTGAGCACATTATGTTAAGGGATACACATGCCAATCAACGTGAACGTTTTATAAACTGTGAAACTTATAAAATTTATAACGTCCAATTTTCGTCATTTTCATTCAAAAATTTGAATCGGTATTATCCGCTACCTTATTATCTCCAATACTAAAATAAATCCAAATCAACCTCATAAAATGACCGTACTATTTCTAACGACATGTAATTAGCAATGAAACATTTTTAATTATAGCCTTAATTTATTAATTTCAGTTACCTTCGCTACGTTATCTCAATTTGTGGGCGACTAAGTTTGGTGACAGCGGTGTCCAACTAATAGCAGAGCATTTGCCGCGATTACAAGTGTTGAACCTTTGTGAAACTCCGGTGTCTGACAAAGGAATAGAAGCGTTATCAGGTACGCAAACTACTAATCTACGTTAATAGTAAGTAGATAACAGGAACTTTAACACAGTTTCTCATACTACCAAGGATTTTTTTTCGAAATTACACACATGAATTTAGACGGTATGGACAATAACTTTGTTTATTAAGACCATGCCTAAGACGACTACGCCATTGGAGTATGTAAATGACATTTATAAAAGTGATTTCTAATTATATATTAAACAAAAATACATTTCTCTAACATTTCCTATTTTCAGGACTATCAAGTTTGAAACGTCTAAATCTGAACAGCACTAAATTATCAGCAGAGGCATTCGAAATACTGCGTCAGAGGCTGCCCCACCTACAAGAGTATGACATACGGTACACTGAGGCTTGGTGACAAGGAACACCAGAACCTAATTTATCACCAAATTCTAAAACATCATTATTAAACTACTTTAAACTATTGTAACTGAAAACTTTCGTTTTCGTTACCTTTGTATGGTATGTTTGAATTCATTGTTTAATAACTAAAATAACATATAATCAAATTATGACTGGAAAGATAACTCCAATTTGTACTAATAAGTCTCTTCATCATTACTGCACATCATGTGAGAAATATGCACTTTACCCACCTATTTACTCAAAAGTTATCCGAATATGCCAGCAAAAGTATTAAACAACTAGTAATTATTATTAGAGTAAGTGTACTTATAATATATAAAACATTTATATAAGTTAATCCGGATTACAATGTTATAGCATAAATATCCTCGTTTAATGAAAATATAGCTTCTAAATTCAAACAAACTATAAAGGGAGTGAAAAATCGGAAACGCTGCATCATCACGAAAATCATGCGGCAGAGGGAAAAAGATTTGTGTTTGTAAAGCAACTTTCAACAAATCTAAAATCATAGAACAAGTGCCTAGATTAGGGAGTCAACATGGGCTTAGTTTGGATATTAAGTATTTTAATTAGAATTCTATGAAAGCCATAAAAAGCGACTGTAAAGCAAAATTTCGTTCGTCACGAATCAAAGGTGACAATGATGGAATGGATTTTTTTACAAGAAAATTTTGAATATCATCCTATTTAGTTATCAAAAAGAGCAATGTCATCTCATACATCAATAACATATTTTAATTAGAAAATTAAATACGACTCTGTCATCATAATGTCTCGGCCAATTACTAGTACATTTATCGCAATTAGTTTCATAGCATAATTGAAATTTCTACATTATTTTGATTTATTACTACAATCTATTTCATATACTATTAGCGACTGGTTCTAATAGGAATTTACAGTATTGTAGAAGACTGTTTTTTTTTAAGAATTATACTTTATCACTTAATGGATTTTTGTAATGAAAAAAAATATATATATACATAAAGCATGTTAATCTTAAACGTAATGTAGTTTCTGATACGTTTTTTGGGTGGTTACTGATTCATCTTTGTTCGTATATCAGTATAAAATAAATCTTAAACTTTTAAAAGTTTTCTTAACTCTTTCGTATACAATCTTCGTGTTAGATTATAAGAGAAACACCTCTAGATTATAATATAGTGTACTCTACACGTCATTTATCATTGCTGTACTTAAAAAAATACTTTTAACTTTTTCAGAAGTGTAGATTTATACAACTCAAATTCACGTAGATTTTATACAATTCAAACGTCGGGTAACAATTTGTCCCACCTAAATATTGTAACATAAAAATGAACTTTATTGTTCATGATACAATATGGTATTGCATTTACATGTATTAATAATATGCTTACTTATAAAAATAGTCTTTAAAAGTTATAATAAAATGTATGGGCTGTGAGAAAGAACTTTTAACGATAACAATGGGTACATTAAGGAAAGCTGGTATGTAAGGGCAAGTTGTTGGATAGTATTAGTTTTTAATATGATAAGTATCATATGGATTTAAAATAAATATATTTCCTAATTAAGTAATAGTTATTAATTAAAAATTGTAATTGTAACAGGAGAAATCTCCTATAGTTTTAAAATCAACAACTACTGTAATTAGTTTTTAGAGCCAGCTTATTTCACACCAATTACTGCAAATGAAATGTATAATCTAAAACTAATAGCAAAAAGGCTACCCAAATACTTTGTTTTGTTGTACTCACTACATAACATTTGACATAAAACTAAATAGTAGAATGCAATTTTTAAGTCGTGCTCCGGATCTATTTAGAACATTGTGTTATTGTAATAAGTTTATAACAAACATATTCCAATGCAAAACTCTAATACCTTTAATTCACTACTAAACGTGAAAAGACTAATTAAATATATTCCTTGAAAAAGTGACCATAGTTAATATAGAACAATTGCGTTCAGGTTTCTTCAATCCATGAGCATAGATAATTCAAATCATTTTGGCGCCCGGTATTGTGTGCATTAAACTTTAAATACAGCGACTGTGTTTGCGCGTCAGAAGGTACAGTCATATAGCGTTTGTTTTATCTACTGACCAGCAACATGCACGCAAACATGGCGTCACGCGCCAAGACGAGTTGAGGTATCTGTAATATAGTATCCGGCGCAAACAATCATACTTTGAACCAAACAATAACACTGCCACTCCGTTGATAAAATGTAAAGGATTACATACGATATACGTGCAGATAATAAATTGTCGGTTCACTTGATAAACATTTTAAAGATGTAACGGATTATAATATTTTTATGTTGCTCTTTCTGTAGAAGGCAAAGATGTTAGTATCTTAATCATTAAAGAGGTATAAGACTTAGCCAATATATAATGTGCGATTTTGAATAAAATAATATAAAAAGTAATATTTCCATTTTATTCACGTACCTACATACGTAACTGCCGCGCGATGTAACAGTCGCAGAGATAATGTCGCGCCGTAAGCTTCGAAGAACAGATGGAAGTTTGGCTAAAATAATCCATGATACCCACATGTAGTCACTGCTGGATATTTATGCATTCAATTCTGATAGACAAAATTCATACTATGCTATATATTTACACTATTACGACTATTTTTCCGCCTTCCCGAGAAACAATCATAGTATTTAAAAAAAAGTAAAAACAGCAGCAAGTGAACAATCTTTAACGTACTTATACAGAAACGTAAAAGTAACTTCTTGAAAATTATTATTAACAATAATTTAACAAAGTATAGTTTATTGATTTGTAAATGTTTTAAAAATGAGTATAGTAAATAAATTTAACATATATCATTGAAAAATTTACATAAAAGTTCGTACATCTGAAAAGGTTGATAATAATCTAACGATTCGAATATATAAGAAATACCGTACTACATTGATTGTAAGTGCCCTAAATATTTCAAGCTGAAAATAAAAAACCTGAATTAACTATTTTTATTAGTTCACAATAATTTTTTTTTTATACACCATAAGAACAGTTACATATATTTTATTATTCAAACATGATAGGATAATGATATAAAGGGATTATATTTTTTAATTAAAATATGAAATTAAAACGAAATTAATGACAAAAAAATTGTCTTGTTAATATTGGAGATTTAAAGGAGTTCATGAAATCCCAAAAATTAATTACAAACAAAACCCATCTGAATAGTAATATATAATAATGTGGGTGAATAGGAATTATGAAGTGAGGGAAGATAAAATCGAGAATTATTAATTCTAATCATTACTTAATACTTGCGTAAAATTTATAGTTTAGATAATAGTACGTTAATTAATTTTTTCAGAGCAACAGCAGACATGATTTTAGCAGGAAATCTTCAAACTTCTTATAAAAATAATTCCTGGTATGGTTTTATTATTTCCTAGTTATTACTTTCGAAACTTTCCTATTTATTTTAATATTAATATCTTATAAACACGTCGATTATTATTTTAGCTATTACATATGCTCAAAACATATCTCACCTGTTTACCAAATTTAATGTTTTTGTTTTTATAACTTACGAAAGCTGAGAGAAGTAATTGTTTTTGCGATAGAGAATATTGCAGGATGTAGATACAAAAGGAGAAGGCTCTCTTTTAAGTTTAACATAGACTCAATATTCAAATCTTGCAAAAATTATGCCGACCCTACTTATTACCGCCCTAAAATATTTCATAATTACCTTTATTATATAAGGATAAAGAACAGAATGCAGGAAATCCAATTTTAGCAACAATAATCCAAAAATAAATATAGAGGTGTAACATAGGTACTAATGAATATTATATTAAAGTATTTAATTGTGTATAATACATAGATCGTATCTTTATACATTGTTATTACACTTATAATTTAGCATAATTTAACTAATTTGTATCCATTTTAATTAAACCCAAAATATATCAAACTGGCAATACGAAGACAGCTATGCCCGTTTTTGTTGCCAAACTCCGACCTCAACGGGAACACTATTAACATGATTCACAAATTTTATTTACAAACTTTTTAAATATTTTTTTAAAGTAAAAGTACATATTTCTCTTATAATTTAGTTTATAGTTAAAGGAATAACCGTGATATTAACTAAATACTAACTATTTTAATCAATTTTTTTTAAATTGTAGAGAAGACATTTATAATAATCCTAACTTTCACGAATAGTGTGATAATTAGTCGTGAAATACTTAAGTTTACTAACATTTAACGTAAATATTTAATTGGGCATAAAATACAATATTAGTGCTAGAAATTACAAAAGTAAAGATTTATATACAAGTATTAGGTACTTAATATTCTGTACTAAAATTTACAGTACTCCCCTAATTGCATTTGAAAAACCTTAATCAATAAACACATGGTCAAATGTATTACAACAAAATATTCAAGGAATCCAGGGCCATTACGAGTTTCTTTTTTTATTAAATGGGAAATAAAATAGCAACAATATTTTTTTTCTATTACTATCTATGAAATGTTTATAATTCGGAATGCGCCAATAAAAAAATTAAGAATAAACAAAAGCGTAGAACGTTAAAAAATATTATAACAAAATATAATTTGAAATCAATATGTAACAGCTTCACTCATGTAACAATTATCCATTCCACATGGAAATAGGTTATAAAATCCAGCTGCCTAGCCTTTCTATGAGTTCCGCCGTTTCATTTTTTATTAGGTTTCCGTATTTGCTATCATGTATCTATAAACTTAATTCCATATTAATTAACATTACAGATACTATGTCCAATAAGAAATGTAGGCAAATCTGCTTTCCAAGATTTGAAAAAAAAAACTATTCTGCAATACCATAATAAATTACGTAATTATTAATCGCGTTATTAAAAAATATAATAAGATTTAAGTAAAAAAAATCACAGACATTAAAAATGTCATATTTATGGTTCCACCAGACGTGAACCTAATGAAACAGTGTATTATTATACTTGATTATTGAAAAAATTTACAATCTTACAGCGTTATCAGTAAATTTGTTTTAAACTTATATGTATTTTGATCACGTTGAGGACGTCGCACTTTTTGCTATATCGCCCTGGCGAAGCCCTGCACAAAACATTTTTCAGCAGAAATTCTGATATAACGATAGTGTCCTTTTAAGTTATCATAAGTGCGGCTATCTTTAAAAGTTTCCTTTTCATCATTTTCTTAATTTCATTACACAATAAAGTTTTTTTCATCTAACTTAAGCATGTAACACAACAGCTGATGGTACACGCCGTCCTCAACGTGTTAAAAAAAATTATCAACATTTTCTGCAGGAACAAGAAAACACTTGCTAAATTCGTAAGTTAACAGAAACTTTTATACAATTTTATAGCTCAATATTTTTACTGTAGTATTATAAAATTTGAAAATCAGGCCTAAACATACAATTAAAGGCTACTTTCTCAGAAAAATAAAAACATTATTACACGTTGCTACAACTATATATTGGCTGTTTTAAAACTGGTTTATCATATGAAAAATTACAAAAATAAAAACATTAAAATTTTGAAACACATGTTTTCAAGTTTGGATTCTTTTTTTTTGTTTCTAACTATATAATCTTCAAACCACCAAATTACCAAAACAGTATCGTTTGGAGTACACAGTATAACAAATGTTAGGATGTGTTTAACTATGTAAATAAAAAAAATAGATTCGTTATATGTGCATTCAAAAATAACATAATACTTAGTTATAGCACATGTATACTCAAGCACAAATAAAAGAAAATATGTTTAAAAAAAATTGAGATCCTGAATAACCAATACAATTGATACAAATGATCATTATAAAAATTGGATTGGAGGTTTTTTTTTCATCCACACCATTACAATGTGCTAACTGATTGTAATTAAGCAAATTAATTTTTTAAAAATGTTTAATCAATTTCTATGGCTGTAATTGTAATAAAAATATTCACAACACATTTTCAAACATTACAGAGATAAGATAAATATCATCTGTGGGGTTAAGCCAGAAAAAGTGATATTTTAAACAAAGTGTTTCTTTAAAGTTTTCTGATTTTTAAGACCATATGTATCTATTACATAAAATTAAAATGGCAAATTTGTGATCGTTTCGAAAATTAATGAAGAGGTATTGAGAATAATCCAATATGAAAAAAGAACACCACTTATTTGTAACACTTTATGACCAGCTAATAAGGATATTTAAAAAAAACAAAATTAGCCACCTGATCTCATTTAGTCAATTGCTTAAAACAGCATTTAACACTACTGTCTGCACATTTAGTAAAAATTGATGTTTGGTGGCTACAGTGCTAGAATAACTCACTTAACCCTGTTAGCTTGTCTTTATTATTGGGATATAATTCACGAAGGTTAGTACACCTTATATTCTATTTTCATCAGACCTCAATATGGTCTCACAAGATACTGTAGTGTTGTCATTTATACATAAGATATAGGAATTTAAGTGATAATTTATAGCACATTTTACAAATGATGATAAATGTTCAATGTTATTGATATATCAGAACCGTTTTAAAATGAACGGAAAAATATGAGACCTCAATGCATACATATTAATCCATTAAATGTTATTTATATCTAACAGTTTAATAATCTATTTTAAATTTAACTATTATTTTAACTTGCACATTTTTATTATAGACGATGTTGTAAGCCACCACTTCTTGTAATTTTAAATGTTAAATATTGTATACAAAATTGAATAATCATTTAACACTTTTTGACAATTAATTTTAAGACATGTTTAACTTTCCTTTAATGATATATATACATGAGCTGAAAATGCGTAATACTGGAATAAATTATCATTTGGATATTGTATCATATTTAGGACCAATTATTCTACAGACCATTAGAAAATACTATACTTAATTCTCGTTGCATAAAAACATCTTTAGGTACAACCTGCAAATTTTTGCATCAAATTCAATTTTAAAAGAACACTTCTATTTGTTAGTGGCTAGAAGAGTAATGGAATAGTTACAACGTTATTTTGTGAACGCAGCGAAAACTGCCCACATTATCTCACAAGCCTCGGGCCTCATGGCTTCCGCTTCGAAATCCAAGTCTAGGAGAGCCCGTATGCGTCGTGTCCCGAGTTCGTAGTCCTCATCAGACAGCGAAGTAAAAACGTTCTCAAGTACATCAGCAGAATGGGAGAGCATAAGTAGCGCCAGAGAGCGCTTGTCGGCGTGCGCGACGTCTGTTATGGAACGACGAAGCGCCGCTTCTTGAACCTGCCCAAAGTACAATAAAAAATTAAAATAACATAGCAATAATGCTATTCACACTACACATATTTATTTACACATTTTATTACACAGTAAGATTTTATGTAATAATTGAGAAATAATGTTTGTACTAACAGTTTCAGCTAATTGTAAAACTAGTGGCCTAATCAAAAGATATTATTAACACATTTCATTTAGTAAATACAATTTGTTGTTTGTTACAAGATAAGTAATTTAATGTATGGAGATATTGCTAGTGTAATGTTGAACTTAATGAAAACATTGTAAGCGTAAATTAATTGTAACTAAAATTTGTTGTTTTTAAAATGTGTTTTAAAAATTATCAAATTCTACAATTTTAATTTTTCTTTATAATGAAATAAGCAATATAAACTAGTTACTTTAGTTGACTGGATTTACAAAATATTAAAGCATCAATTTGGGACTATGAATCATGTTCACTGAGAACATGTGACTGGAGTGGAACAGAGCATTGCTACAGTGTCAAATTGATTGGTTGTAGATAGGTAGACAGACTCAAAAACCTATCAGCATAAGTTTCCATACTCAACATGGGGCAACACATGCGTGGTGTTACGTGGTTAAACAACATCTGATAAACAATATAATGGATGTACCTTTTTAACTAAACGACATTTAACAATGTTATCTGTCAAAGGATGTGTAGTCATATCAAAGAGAAGAAAATTTTGTTTCTCCGTTGTAAGAACTCCCTTCTCAACAAGGTTTTTTGCCAGTCTTTCCCTAACATTCTTTAGTTGATATTTCAACTTCATAGGATTCCAAGTTTCACCTGTGCAAATAAAAAAAAAGTACATTTTTTTAATAAAAATTCATTAAAGTTATTTACAATTTTACCAATATTACTGTTTACACTGCATTAATAAAGAAAAATGAAACCTTGAAAATGAGTTTGCTTTCAATAATAATATTTGATTTTTCTGTATATGTACATAGTGAGAAAATTTTATGATATATTAAGTCAACAAGACAGAAACATAATTTCAATGAAATATAATAATAATAATTTTACTCATTACTTTTTTAATATGATGGAATTGACCTATAAGTTCACCTGATTAATAAGTGACTCGCTGCCCATTAAATAGTGCTGCCCATGAAAACAAGATAATTATGCAGCACAACATTGCGATAGTTGTTCTTTTAAAAAATCACTGTTTACATCTACAACATCCCTAAATCTGACATGAATGACATCTAACATATTTTAATTTATTACATGCAGGAAGAATATTAATACCTTTTACGACGTTATCTGCGGCAGAGGTATTTTTTGATAGCTATTATGCTACTGCTCATTAATTTTAATAGAAAAATAAAATTAAAATATCTTCATCTTTCAATGATGACAATTTAATCTTACATTTTTCTACACTAACTATCAAATGTTCGCCCGCGATAATTCATAGCTAATTAGCCGCGACGTCCGGGATGAAATGTTTGTATAGACATTAGCCATTTAGACAAACACCAAAATAAATATGCAAACTGCTCAATCCAAATATTCAGCATTATCATTAAATTGTAAAAATTTACATACCACTAAGATATTCTATCCAATCCGGTACTGCTTCAGGTGGTTCTGTCTCTTTTATATGTTTCAATGCTTCATCTAATAAGACATCTCCTGTAGGTGCATCTATAATATTAGAAGTTTATAATTACATAATTTGACTTTGAATTTGTATAATGTATTTTAAATTACTATTACCAATAGTTTACCCAATTGCAAAAATTATACAACTGTTCATATTTTGATGTCACCAATAGATGGTATTATATAGAAGTTTGTAAATCAGTATGCACAATTGTTTGTTATGTGATTGTTTAAATATTTATGCCAGTTTCAATGTTGTTTGCAAAACATATCCTAACGATTGCCCCCTATTTCTAGTGTAGTATTCATTTTCTAGTAAAGCCTTCAATAAATAAATTAAGCATTAATAACGAAAGTAGGCACCCATGATGCACACCTTGCTTTATCTTGGTTTGTGTCACCTTTTTTCCTATTTTTATAACTTATTTTTGTTTTATGTATTCCATATAATATTCTCATAAAAGTCTGTAATCTAAATCTACTTCTCGGAGAGCATATCATTTTTAAATTTACTATGCATATACACTGTTTTTTTGTAATTTATAAGAGTCAGATTACAAATGTGCCATATGTTCAAAAGGAATTCTACCCGTTCATTAATAATTATTATTGAGACTAATATTGCTATCCTGGATTTCATTGTTATTCAGCTTTTAAATATGCTTCTCTGCTACTAGAAAATTCTATTTAATCTAATTTTTTGATGTACATTAATAGGTTATATATTCAAGTACTAAATATTTATTATTATTATTATATAAAAATATCCACTATAATATTAAAAATCAACTGTGTAATATTTCTTGGCAGAGATATAAAACTTTTAACAGTTGTAAAGTTTTAAATAATAAAATTAAAATGAATTCAAAGTGTTAAATCATGCAATGTTGGATACTGTCTTCTTTTATTTATTGTCATATAAAAAAATACACATTTATGTTTATAAATATAATGCCTGTTATTTTTACATAGCAATAACTAGATGTAGCATAAAGAACTATATAAATATATACATGATTTAAATAAGAATAAATATCTGCACACCTGTAGTATGGTTCATCAGAGATTGATATACATACAAAGACATTTTTAAATAAATACTTAAATATATATAAAAAACTAGACACAAAACAAACATTGATGTTCATTACATAAATGTTTTTCCTGAGAGGGAAATGAACCTACGACCCCTGGTGTAAGGAATAGTTATTACCATTACACCAACGGGCCAGTTATATATAAGTTGGTATTGGCAATGAGATAGATTGGAAACATTAGAATTATTTTTTAAAACTGGATTTTATATAAAAAATGGTAATATTTACTGTATATTTAGAATTAATTTTATTTTGATCAATGTTCCAAACCAGTGTACTAAAAGTTGATGTTATATAAACATAATAACTAGCACTTCATTGTTATTGGCCAGTGAATTACATACCAAGAGTTACATTGCAATATTATATTACAAAAAACATTTTTATTTGAAAATTTAAAGAAAAAATATTGTTTAAAGTGTAAGTGAAACAAATAGTGCAATGAAACATCACAAGAAAAAACAAAAAAAATATGTGTGCCTGATAAGTCAAATATAATTTTAAATCAGTAAAATTGCTAATACTAAACTTATGAGCTTGTATAAAACAAGTACTGTGGAATGGTATGTACGAAGATAGTACCTCTTTCTGTGACTACTTACACATAAATAAAACTTATCCTGATTTTGACTTTTCCTTTGAAAATTAGGAAATCTAAAATCTTACCATGGATTGTTTTAATAAGCAAATACTATTTGTACTTTTCTTAACAAAATTATACCTTTGAAAATAAATATATCATAGAAATACTAAACTTGAAGTATATTTACTATGATTCTTGCTCATGTGCTATACCCACATCTATAATTTTATAATAAAATTGTATTATTACAAATTTACTCTTTACAGCTTATTCCAACACATAGTTATTGTTTTATTATTATCTGTCTGCTTACAAATATGCTTACTATAACCATATTTTTTAAATCTAAATATGAATAGCTATATCAACGAAATAGGCAAATGTAGTGAAATTTGCATAAAAGCTACTGTATCAAACCATTAGTGAGACATCAAAATTAATGAAATTCTCTATTTCGTAGACAGTACGGTTCACAGGAACGGTAAAGCGCATAAAAGTTTATTAATAAAATATATTAATTACCAGATTTCACAATAACTTTTCTCGACATCAATCCTTTTCTTCTCATTCCAGCTCTTTCTAATTGAATGCGACCTCGTAACCCAAGTTCAACTAATATACATCCTCTTAAAGCACTCGATATGGAATCATTCCAAAATGATGTATAGCCCTACAATAACAGGAGCTCCGTGAAAATAAATATTTATGCATACAATTTTTAACTGACAAAGAAACCTTACCTCCTTGTCTTTTAATCCTAAAAGTAAAACCTCTTCCATTAACGTTAAACGAGTTTCTTTTGAGTCGCCGTCATCGTAATTTTTATCATTTTTCTTATCATCGTCATGGTTCTCTTTCAATGTTCCGTCGGATTTGCTATCCTTTACAACGTTTCTTCGTTGCACCAAACCTTCCGTGCGATTCATTTTACCATCTAAATACTATCAAACTTCTAAAATTGTAAAAAAATCTTATGTGTAGAATGCGTACTAGAATATTATTTTTCAGGAGTGTATCAATTTTTGACATTTGCCACACGACATTAGGTTTAGGATAAGAAAAACATGGCTGAATAAGTAATGCGCGTTTCATTGTTGAAAACAAATAGATGACGAACCATAAAATTTTAAAAAATGTATAAAAGAAGTAATGTATTAAAATGTATTAAACTTGAAATAACTTAGTTCATTAATAATTCTGATGTATATTTTACATTATCAAAGTTTTGAAACAACGTTTACAAAATTTTATATAATGAATAATTTAAAGGTAATCACAAATAAAATCAGCTTCAAAAATATCAATATTTAAATTCTTTAACCTAGATTAGAATTATATATTCGCTGTTAGTATTTTTGACGACTTTTACACCTTTATCGGGCTATGGGTTCGTGAATACCGGACCTGAACTAATTAATATAAAAAGAAGCCAGATCACTTGGCTGACAAGGGGACAGGAGGGCGTATTTCAGAAGTAAGGCTGTTTGAAACGAAATTGAAGATGGGATAATGCTACTCGATGGTTAAAGGCGTACGGTCCCGGTTCTGACCATCTTTGCATGTGTCATAAACTGTGAGCGAAGAGACGGCTTAGAATACGGGTGTATCTTGAGTACGCGGTTTACGAGCTTGTGTCACGCTGCCTTCGGCTGCGAGTACGAAATGTTATGTCTCGGTGCGTGATGTGTGAAGTGCCTGTAGTGTTGTGCAAGATTCTAACCTTGAATGTGTTACGTGTGGTCTGATTGGGCTACTGCATCGGAACGAACCAGAGCGATGCGCGGGTGACGCTTTGAAGGTACTTAAAACCACGATGGATATTATTGGATGAGAAGCGACAATTATCGTAGGATTAAATGGAAATAGGAGCATAAAGATTTATTAGAAAAAAAAAACAGTTTTAACATTATGAAAGGTGTTCATTAAGTAGTGAGAATGACTAAGATGCAGTTATGTTTTATTAAATGCTTTTTTTATTTTTCAACGTAGTCCCCTTTT
>DWQX01000224.1:0-27042 GCA_018245475.1 Pharmacophagus antenor | reverse complement strand
TGGTGGGTCAGTGATAGGACAAAGGTTTCAAAAACAAGAAGTTAGCGAAATCATTAAGACTATACACTGACAACAAAAGGACTTGAAAGTGCACGCGAAATGCACGTGCATTTGAATAAAGAGCCCCAAGGGTAACTCCTTGGGGTTTTCTATTTGTAACAAAGTGTAATAAAATATTTCATTCAATCCCTTCCTTAGAAAGAATTTCTGAGCAATATTAATTCATTAAATACGAAATAATATGCATATCACCTAATCCTCTTGCTTAACACGTTAAGATGATAACCCCTTTTATTTGTATGTCTTATTGGTTCCTTATTGTAGGATAGATGTAACCCACAATAAGGGATTGCACAAATAAGAATGACTCAGCACAGCAAGTGAAATTATCTAGAATTAAAACTTTCAAACGCATTGAAAATAAGAATTATTACCATTAATATGGGTATCCTATAAAATAGGACTAATTATTCATTAGGAGCTGAATATGACTAAAAAATATTATATTCATAATATGTTCTGGGGCTATTTTATGATGTTGGTGATGATTTATCTTAATTATAACGATCACACTATTGAAGGCGTATTAATGCTAACTTTAAGCATACCTAGTGCAATTTTTTTTCCTTTCTCCAAGATGCTTATCGAAAAATTCACATTAAAATATACAACAAAAAAATTCTGGAATACTGGATTATTTATAAATACACCAGCTAAACATGGTGGAGTAGCTCTATACCACTTATTTTGTTTTATATTCTCAATTCCATTTAGCATGATATATCTAGCTCTATATTTCACAAAAAATAGGATAACCAATTAAAATCGATTATCCTATTAGCCTACATATTAAATACCTATCGCACTGCTGACTTTTTCAACCAAAGCGTCGTCAATCAAGGCACCAACTGTTGCAATGATGAGGGCATACCCTAAAATTCCAACAGGCCCACCGACAATTAAACTAAAGGCAAAGGCTGTCAATGCCACTGCTGCCATACCAGCAGTAATTGCAGTGGCTTTAACAAAAAATGGACGCCAATTTCCTGTTTTAACCGCTTTTTTAAATTCAACAAGTAATTCCACGGCATTAATCGCGTGATTGGTATATCCAAGCCCTTTACTAAATTTACCTAAGTTTGAAGCTAACTGTTTTGCATCAATAGATTCTAATGCTTTTATAATAGCAGCTCTATCTTTGGCATTAATTCTATTATTAATATTCTGCCCATATTTTTCATATGTACGCAATGCATCCTCTACACTTCTGATTGTTTTTCCTTTTGCTTGTTCTGCTAATTCTCTAGATAATTGAGCCGCCTTTTTACCAAATTCTTGAGTTACTTTCTCATAAAATGAAATTGTAAATTTCACCCCATCCTTGATGTCATTAAATTCTTTTTCCTGCTGAGGGCGAGGGTCTTTATCCTTAAGTTTCATTGCAGGAAAGCCTGAATAAACATATAAAGGAGGTAAGTTTGAATTTTTAGGAAACACAATAATTGCATCATTAAATTGATGTGGAGATGGTACTTCTATCCTTTTGTTTTCTACCTTATTAGGTAATTCTATTTTTTCTGGATATGAGAATTTTTTATTTTCATTTGAATGTTTTTGAATAATATTTCCTTGTAAACCAAGGCCGCTAGGGGAACTAGTGGGCCTAAGTAAATATTCTATTCCTAAATTCTTTATATCTACATGATAGCTATTAGCAGCGTAATTAACTTTATATACAGGAACTTCTTTTGTCACCAATACACCATCAGTTCCAACTAACGCGGCATTCGCTTTATTGTTTTCTTTAATTATAGCCATTCTTGCATTAACATTAATTGTTCCATTGTTTTTTGCAATTTCATTAAGTTTTCCAGACATCAAATCAGGATTATTAATTAAGTTTTCTGCAGGGATAGTAGACATAAGATCAAATTCATTAGATGAATTATTATCAAATTCACTAAACTCCATAAAATTTACTGAGTTCACTTTATTATCATCAATACTATTTTCTTTACTGTATAAACTAATAACTGACTCTATCAATTTATCTTGAATTAAATTAACAGCCTCTTTCGTAAGAAAATATTTCTTTTTAAATGTTTCGAGTTGCTCAATAACAACACCATTAAAATGCATTACACCTTTGTTTGTAACTAATTCTTTATTATTTGAACTAGTGTTTAATTTATTATTATTGCTAGAAATAATCACAGGTTTTTGCGGTTTATTTACTTTAAATTTAGTATTTGGATTAAAGGGTGATGTCCCACCATTACCCAAGTTAGGAGACGGATATTCATCTTTATCACTATCAGCAAGAGTGGGTATTTTTGACCAATTAAAATCATGATTAGACTTATTAATTGGTATCCCACTTAGCACTGCCACTAGATGCTCCTCCGCACCATTATCACTTACTTTTCCTCCATCTGTTATCCAACCGCCATCGCCTTCGGTATCGTAAGTCCAGCCATAATGTTTGATGTCACGAATAATATCGGCCGGAAGCCCAGGATATTGATCAACGTTAGCTCTTGTAATAAGCATATAAACTCCTTTTTATATTTAATAACACACAGTCACTGTATGCAAATACAGTATATTCAATAATAATCGTAAAACAATCGTCTTATTTCGGCTATATTCGGAATGGTTATCATTAGTATTTAACCCTTCCTTGGGTTAAATATATTTGATTATCAATTTCAGATGTCTTATTAGTGTCCTGATTTTTTCTCTTCTTTTTGTCTACGTTCTTCTTCCTAATCAACGGATACAATATTGTTCGTAGGAACATAAAGAGATTCATAAAAAACATAATATTCAATGTCCTATGAGGTATAGCTATGACTGTTATCAAAATACATTAGCAGAGCGAGTAAATGGGATATGAAAAATAGAATACTTGTTAATAAAGCCGAGAAATTTAGAACAGGCTCAGAGGTTAGTTGAAGAATCAATACAGATTTATAATGAAAGGCGACCCCATTTATCATTAAACTATAAAACGCCCGATGAGATTCATCGAGCATTTTATACCTGAAAAGTTGTCAACCTATATCAGGACTAGTCACCATAATCTCAAATAAATCAAAAAATCCTAGGTTATTTTTTCTTCCAATACACTGTTGGATCGATAGCAAATGGGTTAGGTTTTAATCTAACCATTTTTCGCCCATCAGTATTATCGAACCATTTATTCAATCCAGCAATTTGAGATGGAGTCAATGCTAGTTTAGCATGAAGATAACTCCGCAGACTTTCAACATAGCTTAAATCTTTTTCCTGATTATCTTGAATAAATTGATTGATCCAAAATTCGCAAGCATAAAAAGCCTGCAGATTTTTAAGTGAATATTCTGGAAAAGAGTTACTGTCTATCAATTTGTACAAAAAAATAAAATCGTTATCTGTTAAACTAGACAATTGATATCGTCTATAAATAGCATCGAGTTTACTGTATTTAATTTTAGGGATACTTTGAAGTTTTTGAACACGCAATAACAGATATGCGATAGCGTTTTGTTTGCTATGTTCATTTATTATAGAAGCAACTCTCACTTTCCCGTCGTTACCTTTAAGCCGAGGACCTGGTGCTGCCCCATCGTCTTCACTATCAGGTTCTAAACATCCCTTCGTCAGATCAGGAACTTTTTCCTCTGGATTACTAACATAATCAGGATTGCGCGCGCAATTAGGACCGGAGAACCTTTCGTTACCTTCATTATCAACAACGACATATCCCTTACCTGATGTGATATAGTGCGTCTTGCTACCGAAAACACAAGCACAACGCTCAGTGAAATCAATACGAACAACTTTCCATAACATAAAGCTACTCCCACGGTAATAGAATTCTTGCCTTATATCCCTCTACCCAATTCGATTCTAAAGAGTGTAAATGTTGCGCCTTCATCATAACTGACAACCTCACCGCTTATTTGATATTGCAGAAAGCAAGACTCAATCGCTTGGGCCATTAAGCCTAGTTCTTGAGGTGACCAGCAAAGCTCAGAAGTATGAATAAACGGTTGTGCCATCAATTCCTCCCATCTAGGGGTGTTAATTCAGTAAATTAGAGTCACCTTCGATATTTCAGCGATTACCAATCACCCCAATTGATATTTCTTAAAGTTCTCGGCTTGTTCCAGTACACTTTTATAGACCTCGTCATTGGCTACGGGTGGAAAGCCATAACGATGTAATAACAAAATCAAGTCAACTTTCAGCTTCGCTTTAATATCTTCCCTGTTGCTCCAGTCAGGGTATTGTGTACTGTCATCAACAATCAGCTTCATATCCTTAGCAAGTGCCAGCATTTTGTCGTCATCGTAGGTAAAATCGTATTTCTGGCACATATGCTGCAAAATATCGAGGAAGGCTTTCTCCTCCATATCGATGCCGATATCCTCAAATGACATCATTTCTGCCTTGATGTCATAAATCATATCCGCCATTTGTGCCGTGAAATCGTCGAACTCTTCACCATTGAGCACATCATTTTCTTTGCGTTGGTTATACTGCTCAACTAATGCTTGGAAACGCTTGGAGAAATTAATCCCTTGCAGCTGATTGACCTTTTGGAAATCACTAATGGCCTTTTGAAGCATCTTTTGCAACAGTTGCATTTTGGTATTCGGCAACTTGATCTTATTGATACGAGCCATGTATTCATCATCAAAAATATCGATATTTTCAGCTTTTTCGTCCCCTAAAGTGAAGATCTCTTCCACGCCTTCGGCTTTGAGGGCTTCCGCTATCATCTCACGTACTTTTTGATTCATCTGCGCCGTATCTGGGGCATCACCTTTGGTTAATTTATAGACTATAGAGCGTACTGCCAAATAAAAATGGATATGTTCACGTTCATCTTGGGTGATATCTTCACTGCCCACGCAAATATCATAAGCGGCTTTCAACCGCTTTACTAAGCCCATAAAGCGCAATTCAATTTTCTTGGTTTGCAGGACAAACTCAGCCGCCCGATTAAGGCAATCTAATTGCCGTGTTGGCGAGCCTGAAAAGTAATCGCGACTATCGAATTGATGAAATACCTGTGAAAGCAAATTGAGGTGATTACGGACTTCTACAATGGATTGCTGAACATCTTCAAAGTTAGATTTATCGGCTTTAGAATACATCGCCAGCGCCATATTCATACGGCTTTTAATACCGATATAGTCAACAACCAGCCCCTTCTCTTTCCCCTCAAAACGACGATTCACTCGAGAAATGGTTTGAATAAGGTTATGCTTTTGCAGCGGCTTATCGATATAGATGGTATCTAGCTCAGGCACATCAAAGCCCGTCAGCCACATATCCACCACAATGGCGATTTTAAAGTTGGATTTCGGGTTCTTAAACTGTTTATCTAACTCTCTGCGATAGTCTTTTGTTCCCAGTAAGTTGTACATCGCCTCATGATCATCTTTCCCACGAGTCATCACCATATTGACCATTGGTAAAGGCATTAACTCGCTTTTCTCTTGTTCGGTGAGCGTCGCACCGTCAATGGCCTGTTTCGCTTCAAACCACTCTGGCCGTTGTAATTTTAGGCTCTGATAAAACGCATAGGCAATGTCACGGCTAGCACAAACCACCATCGCTTTGCCTTTGATGGTTGAGCCTTCTTCCACTCGCTTTTCATAATGTTGCGCAAAATCTTTTGCTAGCGCATCAATACGATCAGGATCACCCAAAATAGAGTTCATGTTCGCCATGGCTTTTTTGCTTTCTTCTATCTGATATTCGCTAGTGCCTTGGGCTTCACATTCTTGATAATAACGTTCGATCTCATCCAGTTTGCTGTTATCAAGGGCAATTTTAGCCGCACGCCCTTCGTACACAATACGCACGGTGATTTCATCATTCACTGATTCGGTCATGGTGTAGCTATCGATAGTTTCCCCGAAGACATCTAAGGTGGCGTCGATAGGCGTTCCGGTAAAACCGACGTAAGTAGCATTCGGCAGTGAATCATGTAGATATTTAGCAAAGCCGTAGGTCTTTTTAACCGTACCGTCTCCTTGGTTGATGATAATTTTTTGGTCGAGATTGATTTGGCTACGGTGAGCTTCATCTGAAATACAGATAATATTACTGCGCTCAGAAAGCAGTTGGATATCTTCAGTAAATTTATGAATGGTGGTGAGGAATACCCCGCCACTAGCACGCCCTGCTAGCTTATCACGTAAATCTTGGCGACTGGTGACGGGCACAATAATTTCATCGCCAATAAAAGCTTTTGCATTGCAAAACTGTTTTGCCAGTTGTTCATCAAGATCGGTGCGATCAGTGATTAAAATAATGGTTGGGCTGGCAAAATCGACGCTTTTCATCAATAGACGCGCTAAAAACTGCATGGTGTAGCTTTTACCACACCCTGTGGCGCCAAAGTAGGTGCCCCCTTTACCACTACCACCGATATTTTCACCATCCGCAGTGATCTGTTTACGCTCTTTCTCAATGTTGTAATAGAGCTTACGAGCCGCGTAATACTGTGGGTAGCGGCAGCACACTTTCACTTCATGCTTACTGGTATCAGGGAAGAAAACAAAGTTTTTTAGCACGTCCAATAAACGAGCAGGATGGAATAACCCTTCAATTAAGGTGTACAGGCCATTGATGCCCTGCTTTTCCGTTGATTCGTTGCCGTTAATTTTACGCCATGCATAGTAGAATTCATAAGGAGCAAACAGGTTACCCATTTTGTTATTCACGCCATCGCTAAGAATACACAAGGCGTTATAGACAAATAACTTGGGAATATCGCGACGATAACGCACACAAAGCTGTGTCCATGCATCAAATAGCGTTGCCTCTTCCTCACGCACTGCCGATTTGAATTCAAAGACCACCAGCGGTAGCCCGTTGACGTATAAAATCGCATCAGGGATGCGCAGTTGCACCCCGCCGTCTCGCGCCTGACCTTCTATTTCTAACTGATTAACTAGCCGATAGCGATTATTATCTGCTACGGATAGCTCGACTTCCCCTGCAAATAATTTTACTAATTGGTCGGGCAAGGTTTGAGTATCGATAAGTTCGATATATAGGTCTTTTTGGTTGCGATCTTCGCGCTTAAGTAAAAAGCCATTACTGAGCCAATGGCAAAAGGTTTTGTTGCTTTGGTAGAGATCACTCGCAGGGAGAGACTGCAACTGCTGTACAATCTTAGTGATCTCACCGTCGGTGATGCCATCTGCTTGATACTGTTTAGCAAGATACTGGCGCAAATCATCCACTATCAATACTTCACTGTTGTTTTTGCGAGGAATAGTAATGCCGAGATAATGCGGATAGCAGGTTTGCCCAGCATTGTTTGCATGTTGTCCTAACAGTTCTATTATCGCCTGTTCCAATTTGGCTTCAGTGAAGATATGGCTCATATCAGTGGCTTCTTTTTTATTTTTAGCGAATTCGTTTTTATACTCTAAATCATTCGAGTTGCCGCTAGGCGACAAGGGAAATAATCCCGATGAGCTTACTGGAGTAAGTGATTCGGGTTATTGAGCGTAGCCAACAACGCAGCAACTTGAAGGATAACGAGTATATCGAGTTGTTTTAATTAAGATAGTTTAATTGATTCGATAACAAAAACCGCCTCACAATAAGAAAAATGTGAAGCGGTCGAATAAATTAGATTAAAGTTTCTTCTGGGATATCTATTTTTAGATTACTCAAAGACAACTCGCCGGAGATCAGTTTTGGGAGGAGTGTGTCTCGGAGTTTGGTTAAAACTATATTTTCTATGGATTGAACATCTATTCGTTTATCCCATTCCGAACAAAAGAAATTAAATTTATTAATTAATTCAAAAGGATATTTTATAAATAAAAGCGCTTTAAAATCTTTTTGATTGATACTACCAAAAACAGTTCCTTCACTTTCAAATACCTCAAAGTATTTAGATAAGCTATTCATTGAGTAATAAGTAAAAGATATGCATCCTGATTTATGTCTCGCAGCAGCTATCCCTCTCCCAATTGCACAATCTTCAGCCGCAAGATTAATATCACCAACAGGAGCCCGAACACTAATTAATGTGTCATTCTTATTTGCCATACGCTTTGGAGCAGTACAATAAACCCGATTCGTTGGAAACCTGAAACCGAAATCTGTTTTACCTTGAAAAAAAGGTAGTCCAATTCCTATTTCATTATATGTTGAACCTGGAGGAGATTGCCCCATCGTAACGTCAAACTCGGCACCAACATTTGAGAGAGTCCAAGATGTTGGAATCCACCCGCCAAGCCCCAATGCGGACTCTGCACATTCTTCAAAAGCATCAGGAAATAACCGCCGAATATCCTCTGATAACGGTTTAAAATTATCACTTTCACGCACAGCTTTACGAACTTCAACTCGATGCAGTAATTCTTCAGAAAAGCCTAAATCCTGCTCAAAAAAACCGGCATCTAGTGCGTTATCAACCACAGGATCAAAATCTACAAACCATGATTTAAATAGAGTTTGCGCCATTTGTTCTAGAGTTTGGTTGATTTGGCGGTTGAGGGTTATTTTGTTGTTAATACAAATAAATTGCTCAGCGATTCGATCTTGAATACTTCTACTTGGTAGTTCAATCTCTAAATTTCTAACTGCATCTTTTGTGATCGTTTTAGTTACTGAACCATTAGCAAAGCTCTTCACATATGCCTCATTTACCCTCAGATAAAGGTAAATATATATTGGGTTTGCCTTTGCAGCATCAACTCTAAGCAAAAAAAGATTCATAGCTAATGATACAGGGACTTTCAAGTCGGGCATCAAATAACTAGACCCCGCGTTCGCTATTTTATTCATAATTATATCATTAGGATATACCTTAGACTTTGCAAGAAAACTATAAGCATGTTTGTTAATATATTTTAAATTATTAGTAAAATCTTCCTGTTCAAAGTTAGTAGTACGAATCATTACAGCAAAATCAGGCTCATCGAGTAATTCAACATTTTCTTTTAGTTTCTTATAAGCCCCATTAGCATGATAGTCAGTTAATATACTTAACAGTTCACCCAACTTAACTTTATTCCCCATAACCCAACGCCTCCATATTTTTACGGATAACCTTATCTAGCTCTGCCGCTTCATCCATCTGGCGATAAAGGGTTTGGGTCAGTTCCTGCATCTTAGTTTCAAATGCCACACCATCATCTTTAACCTCCGCAGCGCCCACATAACGCCCCGGCGTTAATACAAAATCATTGGCCTTGATATCGTCAAGAGTAGCCACCTTGCAAAAGCCCGCCTTATCTTGATACTGCTCAATACCGATTTCTTTGGCAGCAATACGACGTTTCAATTCGCTTTCACTACTGCGCCACGCATGGAAAGTATCGGCGATAGTGGCGATATCTTGCGCGGTAAGCTCTTTTTGGGTACGGCTTATCATAGTGCCGAGGTGACGGGCATCGATAAACAGCGTTTCCCCTTGGCGATCACGATAACCATATTTGGCGCTGGCTTGTTTACTTTTACTGATAAACCATAAGCAAACAGGGATTTGCGTGGTAAAAAAGAGCTGACCGGGTAATGCAATCATGCACTCAATACGATCATCTTCGATGAGTTTTTGGCGAATTTCACCCTCACCGCTGGTATTAGAACTCATCGAACCATTGGCTAACACAAACCCCGCAACACCATCTTCACTCAGCTTAGACAGCATATGTAAGATCCACGCATAGTTAGCGTTACCTGTTGGTGGCGTGCGGAAGCCGGCAAAACGCGGGTCATTAGTCAGTTCGGCTTCATTGCGCCAATCTTTTAAGTTAAACGGCGGATTCGCCATAATAAAATCGGCTTTTAGATCAGGGTGCTGGTCGGCAAAAAAGGTATCCGCGGGGCGTTCCCCTAAATTGCCCGTTAACCCTCTTACCGCCAAGTTCATTTTCGCCAGTTTATAGGTGGTGCTAGTCAGCTCCTGCCCGTAAATTGCAATATCTTTGCTTTTCCCTTGGTGGCTTTCGACAAACTTTAGTGACTGCACAAACATACCGCCGGAGCCGCAGCACGGATCATATACTTTGCCTTGATAAGGTTCGAGCATTTCAGCAAGTAATGTAACTACCGATTTTGGCGTATAGAACTCGCCCCCACCTTTACCTTCGCTGGCGGCAAAGCGACCTAAAAAATATTCATAAACGCGACCAACGAGATCTTCTTCTCCTACCCCACATTCCGTGGCGAGGGTATTGATGTTTTCAATGCTGTCGATAAGTGAAGCGAGCTTTTTCGGCTCTAGCCCTTGGCGGGAAAAGTAGTTATCGGGTAATGCGCCTGTCAATGATGCGTTGCTTTTTTCGATAGTGGATAATGCAGTGTCAATAATCACCGCGATATCATCTTGTTTCGCACGCTCTTGGACGTAAGACCAACGGGATACTTGTGGCAAAAAGAAAACGTTATCTTGTTGATAAAAAACATCCATATCAACAAAAGCTTCCTGACCATTTTTGATTAATTGGCGACGTTTGGCTTCGAATTTATCACTGATAAATTTCAGGAACACCAAACTGAGTACCACATGCTTATACTCAGAAGATTCAACACTGCCTCGCAGTTGATTAGCAGTATCCCAAAGGGTTTCTTCAAAGCCTTTGGTTGTTTTCTTCGCGGGTGATTTAGCCATGTCGATAAATTCTCTTTTTTATCCGTTATTATCGGCAAGCGCTAAGTTAGCGTCGGTTATTTTTACGCTAACTGCCGATAATATATACAAAATAGGTTTGGTTAAGATTATCTCATAAAATCAGGTTGGTTTGGGTGGTAAAAGCTAAATTATATCAACCTAGATACCCAATATTTATTGCTGAGCGTTAGGAGGGTAAAACTGATAATCAACAATATCTGCACCAATAGGCCCTGTTTTTGCTGTAACCCATACGGTTCCGGTATTTTCCTTGGTTTTCGATTTTGGATCTCTAATACACCAAAAAACCCATTCCCCGGTATAAATTTCTTTTATCCGTATACCATATTCACATTGAGGGGCTTTAAGACGTTCAGGCCCTGGCGAGACGATATGATATTGTGTTTGGTAGTGAATTGTTTGGTCTAATGATAAATAAGCAAGCACATTAAAAGTTGGAATAATTAGCATAAGGCCAAGAAAAGCCCCCCAATAATAATCACTGATAACATACTTTGATGGGCGAAAGAAAGGGTGCCATATTCTCCCAATAATCCCTGTGAAAATAGCAAAAATAATAATAATCGTCCATTTAGGAAACCATTCAAATAATACAATGTTATCGCCTAAATAAAACGACAAAAATAGATAAGCTAACCAAGAGCAGTACAGGATAACAAAAATGTAAGAAGGTAATGATTTTTTCTTGCTACCTTTACTGTATGATTTGAATTGGTATTCCATATAACCCTTAATTTATTTCCCTAAATTAATTATTTATAGTTCAGACTATCGACCTATTTATTGCCATAACCTTTCGTGAAAATAATAAGAACTATTATTTCAAACTCTAAAATGGCATCGATTTACTGATTAATTACATAACCAATACTGGAAAGTTTGGTTTATCAATGTCAGATAAAGTAAAAAGTATGTTGCTGAACGCTAAAAACTATAATAAATCAGATGAAGAAATTCTACATCTACTTGTTCGAGAACTACAGTATGTTGGCGGTAGAACATTAGCGAATACGATCCCTCGTAACGGTATTAAATACGCCGAAATTGTAGATGATGTAGCCAAAAAACTTAAGATTAAATGCCCCAAATGGTTATATATTTATATCTATTTAGCTAAATCTTTTAATGCAAACAGATCTCGTTCTGCTACTGTAGCTGTTTTATCGGATGCCAGCAATTGTGCTAGTTTAAACGCATCCCCCCCAATATTTTCTAACTGCTTGGCTAGTAATCTAGAGCTGGCTAAGATGTCGGTTGCTGGGGAAAGACAATAATTTTTAGACATCTATAGAAACCATCGAATAATTGGACTCGACTAACTCCCCCAGCAATTGGAGTGAAGCGTTTTAATGCATTTATTATCTTATCGTTTTTATATTGAACTACAAAACACTCTAAATAAGAGTATCACATTATGAATTTCAACCATTAAATATAAACATTATATATCTATTAAAAATAAAAACTAAAACTCTATTTTAAATTATCTTTTTTAGATAATATCTAATATTAAAATAAACTCAGTTTAAGAAAGTCTCAATTAGATATATTAAAAATATATTCAGATATCATTAAATAAATAAACAAAAGGTGTATTATATAATATTGCTTTGTTATTTATCCTCTAAAAAGGAATAATGATATGAAAAAATTATTACTTAGCCTTACTATGCTGGCGATAATATCTACGCCAGTGTTGGCTAAAGCTCCTGTAGCTAACTTAAAAATCAACGGTGATATTAAACCACCAACTTGTACTGTTAATGGGGCGACACAGCGTGATGTTATCTTTGATTACGGAGTCATAAGCCCAACGCTTATCCCTCAATCAACTATCTACTCTTATCCAGCCAGTATAGCTCAAAATACAGTTACGATTGAATGTGATGCAAAAACATATTTAACATTTACTGCATCTGACACTTATGCTGATACAGAATTAAGTGTTAATAATACATCAGGCTGGTTTCATTTAGTTGATAAAGCAAATCCTGAAACCGCGGTTGGTGCGGCTTTCTTCGCATGGGATAATGTGACTGTCGATAGCAAACCTGCGTATATTTCACGAGCAAACGATGTGTCTATTACAGGAACCAGCTACAATAACGCCCTATACAAAGGGCCAACCAATGGTTGGACATCAGAAAAACAAACAAGCGTTGATAAAAACGCTCTGACTCTAATTTCAGGTGAAATTTTCCAAGCAAGTTTTAGACAAGGAATGACAATGAGTACTTTTATTTTATCTAGAGATGAATTAAGTAAAAAAGGAATAGATTTATCTAATGGTTTAGATTTTATGGGAGAAGCCGTCCTCACTTTTAACTTTGGTGTCTAAATTTTAAAATAATTGATAATCACAATATAATTAATCTTTATATTGTGATTATCTTTTACGTTAAAAGTTTAACAGTGCTTAGCGCGCTATCAATGTTCTGAATATCAAATTAACACATCATTCAATCAGGAACGATACATCAATACTTCCTTTATAAGTATTTGTAGGTATATTCCCATTGGCACAAAGGTTGAATGATAATAACTTATAAACAGTTCCCCCATTATATTTCCCCATAGATTGTCCTGCATAAAACTCTAAGGCTTCGGCAGAATTGTTATTACATACTGCATTAGTTATTTTTTTAGCTGCATCAGATACAGTGATATAAGGTGTGACTTCTTTATCTTTCAAAGGGATATTGGGAGACATTGTCATCCCCGTTTTACTCCCATTGACTAACTCATTATAGGGTTTTAATGTCACGTACATATTTCCTGAATGAGGACAAGAGACAAGCATACTAGCGACACTTTGCTCAAGTAACTTGGCTGACTTAAAATTTTGTGCTAGTTGAGCGGCAAATTGTATATTTGTTGAGCTAGCAGGAGAAACATTACATGTTTTTAAGACGTGAATAGGGCCATTACCAAATGAAAAAGGAACTGAAGATAGATCTGGATTAGCCCCACCTGAGGTTGCTGTTTGAGCTGTAGTAAAATATATCGGAGCAACAAAATCGTAAATACCGGGTTTAACATGGCCTACTGCATAAATAGAATAAGAGCTTATTCTCAAGCTAGTATTTCTTACACGTGATAAATTACCATACCAGCACATTGGGTGACGATAGACAAATTGATTAGAATATTCCTCTGTTCTAGAAATTTCTTTTCCTCGACGTAGGGTAATTCTTGTCGGGGAAGGTAATCCATTCTGATAATACACCGCATCGATAGATACTATTCCATTGATAGCTGCAACTAAATAATTTTCCCTATTTTCCGCTTCACTTACGTTTTTATTATATAATTTTAATCCGTACTCCCCCTCTTGACTTCCTGGGAATGGGAATAAAAAACTCTGCCATTGTGCACTGTTTTTACTACAATAATCTACAACATTATTAACACCTACAGCCGCGCCATAGTAATTACCACTACTACGAAGTGATATATATGATTGAGGAGGCGTTAATTCACCTATATACCCCGTTCCATTATCTGGAATAACAAGTGCTTTTGTTAGGAGAGGGAAAAATAGTGACAATACAAAAAGACTGATTTTAATAGTTATCGTTTTCAATTTTCACCACCGAGCATAATGATAGATAGAACCATCTATATACTATTTATTATATGATTATTAGTGATTTTTATCTCTAACAATAAAAATAAAAATCATTATTCCATATAAAAATTAAAATAAAAACAAAGTAAAGAAAAGCATTCCAAAAAAGAATCATTCACGCTATTTTTAGTAAGATAATATTTTCAATAATTGTTAACAAACATCATTTTAAGATTTTCTCCTGCGTTCTTTTTTCACTTTCTATGCTTATTCCATTTCACGTATTCTCACCTTATAGCTTGATTGCTCTGACAACAATCTGCACACAAATGCACTTAGACAAAAATAAAATAGCTATTAGCGAAATAAAAGGTCTATTTTTAATTATCTCTTTTAGATAATATTAGATATTAAAATAAACTCAGTTTAAGAAAGTCTAAATTAGATATATTAAAAATATATTCAGATATCATTAAATAAATAAACAAAAGGTGTATTATATAATATTGCTTTGTTATTTATCCTCTAAAAAGGAATAATGATATGAAAAAATTATTACTTAGCCTTACTATGCTGGCGATAATATCTACGCCAGTGTTGGCTAAATCCCCTGTAGCTAACTTAAAAATCAACGGTGATATTAAGCCCCCAACTTGTACTATTAATGGAGCAACACAAAGTGATGTGATTTTCGATTACGGAGTCATAAGCCCAACACTTATCCCTCAATCGAAAATTTATTCTTATCCTGCCAGTATGGCTCAAAATACAGTTACAGTTGAATGTGATGCAAAAACATATTTAACCTTTGTTGCGTCTGATACTTATGATAATACAGAATTAAGCGTTAATAATACGTCAGACTGGTTTCATTTAGTAGATAAAGCAAATCCTGAAACTGCGGTTGGAGCAGCTTATTTTGCATGGGATAATGTGACTGTTGATGGCAAACCTGCGTATATTTCACGAGCAAACGATGCTGCTATCACAGGGACTAACTACTATAATGTCCTATATAAAGGGCCAACCAATGGTTGGACATCAAAACAACAGACAGAAGCGGTTGATAAAGGCTCTCTGGCTCTAATTTCAGGTGAAATTTTCCAAGCAAATTTCAGACAGGGAGTTGAAAGTAATCCTACTCAAACCTTTATTTTATCTAGAGATGAATTAAGTAAAAAAGGAATAGATTTATCTAATGGTTTAGATTTTATCGGGGAGGCTGTTCTCACTTTTAACTTTGGTGTCTAATTTTAAAGTAATTGATAATCACAATATCATTAATTTTTATATTGTGATTATCTTTTCTGCCAATAAGATAAGCCTTCATTTTTATAAACAAAGTTAGGAAACCCATTATTTTTACTACTCCCCCCTGATTTATTAAATAATCAAGTTTATTGTCTCTTTTTTCTATTCATCTTTTATTTATTTCATATCGTTCTGACCCTAATTCATAATCAGACAAATTGATGCTAATACCTCTTTCATATTCAGATAATTTAAAAATATTTCTCACCTTCTTTTCCGTCTCGATAAATTATCACTAAAAATTTTTAAGCAGATAAAATCATCTAAGTCTGCACATTTTTATCGCCAAACTAAACTCTCATTAACAATGATATTCGTTAACTTATCAAAACAATAATCTTGATAAAATTACTTACTAATATTTTTTATCTTTATACTCTTTTGTAAGAATAAATTTAATTGTCTTAATCGCACCTATTTCAGCCAATTTAAATATAACCTTCCTGTCTTTTTTTAGTCAAACGTCTACTTTCTAAATCATTTTTTAATTCTGTTCCCTTTAATATTAGAATATAAATCACCCAACAATAACCAGAACATCTAAAAATCTTATTTAATTAACTTTATCAATTAGTTTACTTTAGAATACTTAAGTATAAAAACGTTATTATTTATAATTATGGCAAGTTATAATTAACTAACTCATTATCGATTTTAAATTCCGTAAAAATAAACAAAATCAATTTAAATCACTAGAAAGTATCTATTACTGATTTACAAATTGATATTAAATCTTATTTATCCAAAATACGATTTTAACTTATTGCCCAATTTGTCAGTTTATGTAAACATCAACACCAAATTTGACTTAAGATAACATTCTCAATGAAAGTCAACTAATTGCTAAATTCCGTACCCTAATATATTTAACCTGCGTAACAACGGATTTGTGACTGCATTAGTAAGGATGTCCGGAGCTATATTTCATTACTGACATCGCCTTAATTCATTGAGTTAGGCACATGCAATTATTGATTGATGAATTAGGCAAAAATATGCAAGAAAAACCATTCTCCCTTACATCACATCATACTGACAAACAACATCGTTTATTAAAATGGGGCTTACTCAGCTTATATTTTATCTCTGTCCCCTTGTTGGCTGATCCCGTCAACCAAGCACTCTCTATCGATGCGCGCGAGCAACAACGCCAGCAAGAACGAGAGCGCATGTTACAACAGCAGAACAACCCCGTTGTAGATACGCGTATTCAACAGCCTGATTTAACGCTGCCTGATTATCCGCAAAATGAACAACCCTGCTTTACCATCTCCACTATCCGTCTTGACGGTGAGTCCGCTGCCGATTTTCAATGGGCATTAAAAAACGTTAACGACGCCAAAGGCCAGTGCTTGGGTAGCCAAGGGATTTTGTTAGTCCTCAATAAAGTCCAAAATGCCATTTTAGAAAAAGGGTATGTCACCACCCGCGTGATGGCACAAGAGCAAGATTTGAACCAAGGTGAGTTAGTCCTCACGCTTCAACCGGGACGGATTAATGTCATTCGTTTTGATGAAGACACTTCATGGCGTGGGCGTTTGTGGAATGCCATTCCTGCTTCCTCAGGCGATATTTTGAATCTGCGTGATATTGAGCAAGGGCTGGAAAACTTTAAACGCGTACCCAATGTCACTGCCGATATTCGTATCGAACCCGGCCCAATTGATGGTACCAGTGACTTAGTGGTCAGTTGGCAAGAAAAGCGTCCTGTGCGATTAAGTTTCAGTCTTGATGATAGTGGCTCAAAAAGCACCGGACGCTATTTAGGCTCTGCGACGCTAGCCATTGATGCGCCGTTTGCCCAAAACGATATGTTTTACGCCAATATCAGTAAAGACTTGTTTGATAAAGGCCCTTTTGGTAACCGTTCTTACACCCTGAACTATTTCATTCCTATTGGCAATTGGGGCTTGGCCGCCAATTACAATGAATATAATTATCACCAGAATATTCCCAATGCCAACGAAGTGTTACGTTATAGCGGTAAGAGCGATACCGCACAATTTACCCTATCACGGTTACTGTTTCGCGACCAAATCCACAAAACCACCCTTAATCTGCGTACTTACCGAAAAACCGCCAGTAACGCCGTTAATGACATTGATATTGAACAACAACGCCGCCGTACCGCAGGGTGGGAAATCGGCCTTAATCAGCGCAGCTTTTTAGGCAATGCCACACTCGATGCCAATGTTAACTGGCGTCGCGGTACAGGCGCCTACGGTGCGCGCCGAGCCCCCGAAGAAGATACCCACAGCGGCAGTGCCCGCGTGGGGATTTTTCTTGGGGACATCAGTTTCAATCAGCCATTTACATTAGGCGAACAGCCTTGGCGCTGGAATACCGCTTTACGGGGTCAATGGACTCAGCATGCCCTAACACCACAAGAACGCATGTCGATTGGCGGACGCTATACCGTGCGTGGTTTTGACGGTGAGCAAGTACTGTCGGGTGAAAAAGGCCTGTTATGGCGCAACGAACTGGCATGGAATGTTTTTTCTAAAGGGCAAGAACTGTATTTAGCCGCTGATTACGGGCGTGTTGAAGGCCAAAGTACCCAATACCTTGTGGGACATCAACTTGCCGGTACCGCATTAGGACTTCGTGGCTCACTTTTCTCTCGTTTGAGCTATGACCTGTTTGTCGGCGTGCCGTTATATAAGCCGAAAAAATTCGATACGTCAGGAGCGACGGCAGGTTTTAGCCTCAACCTTGAAATTTAATCGCCATTGATTTGATAGCCGATAGACATTTTTAGTTTTACCCATGTTTGCTCTGTTTTTTTGAAGGAACTCTATTATGAATAAGCATTGTTATCGTTTAATTTTTAGCCGCACTCATGGGGAATTACGTGTTGTATCGGAACTGGCGAAAAGCTGTAGTAGCGATTCAGGCCAAACGCGTGGCGCAAATGGTAATCGCCTATGGGTCACTCTGCGCCGTACCTCATTACTGCTGTGGTTAGCCTTGTGGAGTGGGTCTGCCATGGCGAGCAGTATTATTGCCGATAACAATGCACCGCAAAACCAACGTCCGGAGGTGATCAATACGCAAAATGGACTTCCACAAGTCAATATTGCGGCACCGAATGGCTCGGGCATTTCTCATAACCAATATAAACAATTTGATGTCGATAAGCGTGGCGCCATTCTCAATAACTCGGCGGTGATGACTTCAACACAAACCGCCGGCATGATCCAAGGTAACCCGAATCTTGACCCAAACAAAGCCCCTGCACGTGTTATTCTGAATGAAGTCAACAGCAATAACCCAAGCCAAATTAAAGGCTTTCTGGAAGTTGCAGGCGGTAAAGCGCAAGTGATTGTCGCTAACCCATCGGGCATTATTTGTAATGGCTGCGGCACTATCAATGCAGGTCGTATGACCCTTACCACAGGGAAACCGCAATTTAATCAAGATGGTAGCCTTGCAGGATATCAAGTTGAACGTGGGGTTATTCGTGTTGAAGGCAGTGGCTTGAATGCCGATAGTCGCCACGATACGCAGTATGTTGATCTGCTCGCTCGCGCCGTTGAAATCAACGCCGGCGTGTGGGCAAAAGAAAAAATAGCAGTCGTTGCGGGTAAAAATAAGGTCGATACGCAAAATAAAGCCACTCCGATAGAGAGCCAAACCGCACAACCTGAGTTTGCTATCGATATGGGGCAAATGGGTGGTATGTACAGCGGTTATATCCATATGGTGGGCACCGAAAAAGGTGTGGGCGTGCGCAACCAAGGCGGGCACATCCAAGCGGATAAAACCTTAACGGTGAAAAGCAATGGGCAGTTAGTCTGGCAATCAGCAAAAACACAAGAAGCCGTTACCCAGGCCAACGGGGATATTACCTTATTAGCCAAAGACAACCTTATACATCAAGGTAAATTACACAGTGGTGGCGTCTTAAACGTAGAAAGTCAAACAGGTTCAGTGGACAACTCGGGGACACTTGCTGCCCTCAAAGACGTTAATATCAATGCGAAAGGCGATATCCACAGCCAAGGTAACGTGCTCGCGGGTAGTGATAATAAAAGTAAGATTATTAATAACGCCAATATCATATTAACCAGTGAGGGAAAAATTGATACTCGTGGCACATTGCTAAGTAAGCAAAATATCACTGCAACAGCAAAATCACTGGATTTAAGCCAAACACAAATCGCGGCATCAAACTTGGCGCTGACATCTAAACAAGGGGATATCGCCCTTACTCAAGCAAAAATTGATGTGAGTGATGTCAAACTCAGTAGTGTACGTGATATTCATACTCAGCAAATTCAAATTCAAGCCCAACAATGGAATATCAACGCCAATAACCTGTTTAATCAAAATGGAACTTGGGTACAAACAGGGAAAAATGAGAGCCAATTTTCCCTCAAAGGGCAACTAAATAATCAAGGCGGTGCGATTGAAACCCATCGCCTTAAGTTCAATGCCGACTCACTGAATAACCAAAACGCTCGATTGGTTGCGTTAGGCAAGAGCCAACAAGATTGGCAGGTGAAAAATAGCGTTAATAATCAGCAAGGTGAAATCGGGGCAAATGGCGATTTAACTCTCACCGCAAACTCAGTTGATAACCAATCGGGCACCATTAAAAGCCAAACTAAACTGGCTTTGAATGCCAAAGAGCAGATTGATAATAGCGCAGGTAACCTTGTGGCAGGAAATGCCGTCAACCTGCAAGCAGGCAAATTTCTGAACAACCAATCGGGGACGATTAATAGCCAGCAAGTCACTGTCACCACGGACAATCTCAATAATGCACTGGGTAAACTGATTAGCCAAACAACGCTCGATATTGTGGCTCAGCTGCAAGTGAATAATGCCAACGGTTTTATTGGTTCAGGTGATAAACTCACTCTCGCTACGCAAAATTTGGTTAACAGCCAACAAGGGACGGTGCAAAGTGAGACACAATCAAATATTCATGCGAAAGAAATTGATAATAACAAAGGCCAACTGTTGGCTGGAAAAGACATTTTACTCACAACCAATGCATTATATTCAGAAAAAGGCAATGTGAGCGCTAAAAATGTCAATATTCAGGCTGATACAATAAATAATATTGAAGGTAAAATAATTGGCCAAGATAAACTCACTATCGCCCTTAATAATTTACTGAATAATACCCGCGGTAAACTGCTCACGAATAATACGCTTACTGTATCTGGGCAGGGTGATATTCATAATCAGAAAGGTATTTTGCAAAGTAGTGAAAATGCCACTGTCGCATTAGAAAACATACACAACGAACAAGGAAAAATTGTTGCATCACAACGACTTACACTAAATAGCAAAAATAAACTTGATAACATGCAAGGTGAAATAAATGCGGAATTATTAACAATCACTGCTGATAAATTAAATAATCAGCAAGGCAATATTATTGCCACTAAGGATCTTGATATAACGTCAAATCAAACTATTAATAACAGACAAGGTCTAGTTGAAGCTGGTCAGAAGTTCATAGCCAAAACACAACGTGATTGGGATAACCAACAAGGCGTTACACAAGCAGGTTTATCAATGACTGTCAGCGCAAAAAACATTGATAATACAGAAGGACAATTACAATCAGGTGGTGAGTTAGTTTTCAGTACAACACATAATGTTATTAATACACTGGGAAAAATAGCCGCACAAAACGCTTTGTATTGGCAAGGTACGGGATCGAGCCAATTTAATAACCGCAACGGTAAAGTACAGAGTAATGGCACCTTAACGCTAAATGGTGCTCAATTAGCGAATCAACAGCAAGGTAATATATTTAGTCAAAAAACATTACAACTCTTATTAAAAGGCGATTTGCTCAATCAAGACGGTAAGCTGACCAGTAATGAAAACACTTTGATTAAAACGAATAATCTGATTAATACACAAGGAGAAATAAATGCATTAAATAATTTGGATATTCAATTAATTAATCAGTTAGATAATCGTAATGGTCGTCTTTTTGGTCAATATTCACAGAATTTAAATGCGAACGATATTCTAAATGTATCTGGTTGGATGGGAAGTCTAGGCTCTTGGTCTGCAAAAACAAATATATTCAATAATCAAATGGGGCAAATCCAGAGTCAAAAAGACGCACATTTAACAACAAATACCTTTAATAATGAGAAAGGCCTTTTCCAATCAAGTAATAATATTATATTGCATATTGCAAATAGCATTGATAACACCCAAGGTAAAATCAGCGCACAAAAAGAAATTTATTCTCAAGGTCTTCAATCTAATCAATCAACAGATCTCATCAAAAACAATGAAGGTCAGTGGTTAGCGGGGAATACATTAAAACTATTCGCTTTGAATATTGATAACTCACAAAAAGGGTTGCTGTATAGTCAAAAGCAGATGCAACTTGTTGTCAAAAATGAGCTGAATAACCAACAAGGTAATATCCAAAGTGGGGATAATCTCGCCTTAACTGCCCAATCACTGCAAAATCAATCAGGATTAATCGACAGCCAACAGGCTATTAATTTGCGTTTATCTAACTTATTGGATAACACGTCAGGTAAAATAAGAAGTAACCAACATCAGACCATCCAAGCCTCAGATATTCAAAATCATCAAGGTCATATCGGTAGCCAAGGTAAACTTACCGTCAACGCCACACAGCTTAATAATGACCAAGGTCTGTTGATTAGCCAACAAAACAGTGATTATCACCTTGAGCGAGTCAATAACCAGAGCGGTAAAATACACAGCGGTCAGGGGTTAACCGTAACAGCAGACACACTGCAAAATCAACAAGGCCAGCTGGTTTCAACACAATCACTGACTATCAATACAACGCAATTAGATAATCACAATCAAGGTGTTTTAAGTAGCCAAGCGGGTTTAAATCTCATCACAACTAACCTTAATAACAGTGATAATGGTTTAATTTGGGGTACCACCCAAAATGTGATTTCAGCAAAAAATATCGATAATACCCAAGGCCGTTTACAGAGCCATGGCGCATTGACCTTAGATAATCTGACGTCACTGGATAACCAAAAAGGTCATATTTTAGCTAATGGGGCGATTGCGATAAATGCGAAAGACGTCCCTCTTGCCTCAACCTTAATATTATTAAATCAGCGTGGCGTTATTCAAAGTGGTGATAAACTCACACTTAATACTCAGACTTTCAATAACCGAGGTGGCACTTTACAAAGCCAAAACGCTTTAACGCTTACCGCAAAACAAGATCATACTCAACGTAATGACGATATATTAAGTAGCAATCAATCCGTTTCCCTTTCTATTTCTGGCGTATTTACGAATTTAGCTGACTGGTTATTACCTGCTTCACTGACGATAAAAAGCCAAGATGTGATCAACTCAGGTTCGTTAATCAGCCGTACATTAAATTTCAATACAGGTTTATTAAAAAACCGCGGTCGCCTTGAAGCCGATGATTTTACGTTTAATCTCACAAGTCTAGATAATACCGCCGCTATTATGGGCGATAATGCGGTTATTCACGCACAATCAATCGATAACAACAGTAAAAATGCCGTTATTGCGATGACGCAATCACTCGATTTAACCGCGAACAATAACCTGATAAATCATAACGGAGCCTTGATTTATAGTGGTGATAAATTATCGCTTACCAGCCCAGAGATTGAAAATAAAGCCAGTTTTATTGAAGCTGAAGGCGATGTGGCCATTAAAGCTGATCAACTTCGTAATTTACGTGAAGGACTGGAGATTGAGCGAGATGCTGAGAAAAAGGATTATCGTTGGCATCGTTACCATTATTTTTGGCGTTCTTATAATTCAAATGTGATTACCGACGCCACCCCTTTTGCGCCGACCACTCAGAAGTTAACATTTAATGATGATAATGAGGCAATTAATAATAAATACGGCACATTAACCGCTATTGATGCTTCTAACAAAAAGGTGCAAGTCCTAGTTAAAAACATCAATGACAACACACCAATGAGCTTATGGGTGCATTACGAATCACTGATCCCAAATAGTGACGGCACCTATAATATGACTTTTTATCAGACGACAGGATTTGAACAGATAGGTGGTGTACCTACTCCTTATCATAATACAGTATGGCGAGAATTTACGGGCCAGCCTCGAATTGAGCAATGGGATCCAGAGATCCATGTTAGTAGTTATGATTTAAAATTCATAAGCGATTATAGTAATTTCCGTGAACGAACAGTCTCAGGCTCATTGACTCGGGATAAATTGATTTCTGAAGGAGTTGGCGCACGTATCCTTTCAGGTGGCAATATGAACCTTAATATTTCAGGACTATTGCTTAATGATGCCAGTGTGATCACCTCAATGGGAAATCAATCCATTGGTGGAAAAGCTAAAATAGAGAATAACGCCTATTCCATTAATGAACGCCGTCAAGAGTATATTGTTGATCACTATGACAAGGATACTAAACATTGGTATCCTAGTTTTGATAACGATGAAACCATCGCATTAGCCACCATTGATAGTATTATTTCAGGTAATGGCAATGTGGCGATCAACGGAACATCGATCACTAATACCACGGTGAATGCGGCACAAATTAATGAAATTGAAGCCGCATTAAACGCGGTTAAGGCAGAGCGCGCTGAGTTCGAGCGTAATCCGCTGGGATTTAATATTGATGGAGTGGAGAAACAAACCGTCAATACCGAAATAAAAACCAGTGATAAAACAGATGTCCCCCTGACCGATGCGACCTCCCCTTTAACGCGTCCGCTTTTACCTTCTGAAATCGCACTGACTGAAAAACAACATTTAGGCAATGTGATCACCGAACTTCCTGATAACGGTCTCTTTCGACAAAATTTATCCCCTGATAATCCGTTTTTAATTGTCACTGATGAACGCTTTACCAACCGTAATAAATTTATTAGCAGTGACTATTTACTCGATCGTGTAGGCTATGATCCGGCGCAAGTGCATAAACGCTTAGGGGATGGGTTCTACGAACAACGTCTTGTGCGTGAGCAAGTATTAAAACTGACGGGGCGCCCTTCACTTTATGAAGGCGATGCCATGGCACAGTATCAATATCTTATGAACAATGGTGTGAAAGTCGCGAGTGATTTCCATTTACGCCCCGGAGTTGCGCTTACACCAGAGCAAATTGCGTCATTAGAACAAGATATTGTTTGGTTAGTCAGCGAAACGGTAGAAACCGCCCAAGGCCCTCAAACGGTATTGGTACCAAAAGTTTATTTAGCGAATAAAACGTTAGATTTATTAAGTCATGGCGCACTCGTTAGCGGTAATAATTTACATCTTTCCGCAGAAAGCATTGATAATGCAGGGCAACTATTGGCGGATAAAGGACTAGAGATTGAGGCCAACCAATTCACACATCAAGGCGGAGATATTCATGCACAAAATATCACAGTTCAAGCCGATAGCATTCATTTAAGCACCAACCTACAAGATGCCTTACGTCAAGCCACAATGAGTGGGACAGATATCACCTTACAAGGGCATAATATTCAACTGCAAGGGGCAAAACTGGATGCCTTAAAAGACATTAATCTAAATGCACGTGATAATTTAACTATTACTACAGCAAAAAGTACCCATTCTGGTGAATTTGATGTGATATCGGGTTCAATGGGTAGTCGGACTGAAAATTTTATAGAAGAACCAGGTGAACATCGCCTTGCACATCTCAGTGGTGAATGGCAACGTGCACAAGGAAGCGAGTTGAACGCCGGCGGTAACCTTAATCTCACCGCGGGGAAAGATGTCACACTGCAAGGCAGTCAAGTCAAAGCGGATCAACAACTGACCGTAAATGCAGGCGAGAACCTCAATATCCTCGCTGATAGTACCACAACCAAAAGCCACCTTGATGCCAATAGTAAAAGCACCTCTGTGAGCAATACTCGTGAAGAAGAGCGTTTGCAATTAAGTACACTGAGTGGCGATAAAGGCGTCAGCCTAAATGTGGGGCATACCTTGACAGCACAAGGTGCTCAAGTAGATAGCACCGAAGGTAAA
Organism: Pharmacophagus antenor; assembly: GCA_018245475.1. Taxonomy (NCBI): domain Eukaryota; kingdom Metazoa; phylum Arthropoda; class Insecta; order Lepidoptera; family Papilionidae; genus Pharmacophagus; species Pharmacophagus antenor. The sequence continues at coordinate 1,522 of DWQX01000224.1, read as the reverse complement.
ACCACCGTTCGTGCTCAAGATGTAGATATCCAATCCGTCACACAACAGGTTGAAGACAGTGACTATCAGCATTCAGGCGGAGGACGTAAAAGTTACAGTCGTCTTGTGGATACTGCCCAAGAAAACGTGGTTGGAAGTACCTTTAGCGGACAGCAAGGTGTTGCGATTACCGCCCGTGTGGGTGATATCAATTTAACAGGTAGCACTTTACACAGTGAAAAAGGGGCTGTTGATTTAAGCGCCACACAAAATATTAATCTCAATACCGCGACAGAAACCCATACGGAGTTTTTAGAAGAGCATTCAAAGAGTAAAGGATTTTTAAGTTCTAGTCAGACTCATACTCTCCAAAATGATCATGTGACACGAGAGCAAGGTAGCGTCGTCAGTGGAGAGCAAGTCAATATTCAAGCGGGTAAAGATATTCAAGTTACAGGCTCTTCGGTTGTTGCTGAAAATGATGTGTCATTACACGCAGGTAATAACGTCTCTATTACAGCGGCCACAGAAACAGATTCTCATTATTTATTAGAAGAGAAAAAACGCAGTGGTATCTTTAGTGATGGGGGGCTCGGTTTTACGGTGGGTAAACAATCCTCTCGCCATGAAGTGGATGAAAAAGGCACCACCCAAAGCCAAAGTGTCAGTACCATTGGCAGCACACAAGGTAACGTTAATATCACCGCAGGCAACAAACTGCATGTGGGCGGCGCTGACCTGATTGCTCAAAAAGACTTAACCCTCAGCGGTGACAGCGTACAGATTGACCCGGGCTATGATAAACGGACTCGCACTGAAACCTTTGAAACCAAGCAAAGTGGGTTTAGTATTGCACTCTCTGGCAGTGCAGGCGGCGCTCTCAATACCGCCGTCAACACTGCACAACAAGCTCGCAAAGAAAGTGACGGCCGTTTAAGTGCCCTGCAAAACACCAAGGCAGTATTATCCGGTGTCCAAGCTCAGCAAGCGGTTGAGTTAGATGGGCTGAAAACCGATGCGGCAAATGCCCACAACCTTGCCAACAACCTCAAACCGGGCGATAAAGACTATCAAAAAGGCGCCACCAATACAGTTGGTGTCAGTGTGTCTTATGGTAGCCAATCGTCGAAAAGCGAAACCCACACCGACAGCCGCCAATCCCAAGGCAGCACCTTAAATGCCGGACAAAATCTGTCGATTACCGCAACGGGTAAAAATAAAGACAGCAACCCAGACAGCGGTAATATCACGGTCGTCGGCAGTGAGCTCAAAGCCGGCAAAGACTTATCACTGTCTGCCACACAAGATATCAACCTTGTTTCTGCCCAAAACACCGAGCAAACTACCAGCCAAAACAGCAGCAAAGGCAGCAGTGTCGGCGTTGGTGTGGGCGTGGGTGAAGGTGGTTACGGAGTCAATGTCTCAGCCTCCGTCAACCAAGGTAAAGGCCATGAAAAAGGCAATGCCCTCACCCACACTGAAACCACACTGGATGCAGGTAATAAACTCACCTTAAACAGTGGACAAGATACTACCCTCAAAG
>DWQX01000223.1:0-52833 GCA_018245475.1 Pharmacophagus antenor | reverse complement strand
GTCCAAGCCCCCCTACCTCGCCTCACTATATAATCCACCCTCCTCCTTTTTAGCAATTATCATCATTGAAATACTACTTTGATATATAATGGAGAGGAGTTTTATGGTTAGTTTTCATTTGTATCCATCTAGTCAAGTTAATGAAAATGCAAAGAGTGCGGGCAAGGATCGAAAACCACTATCTATGCATCGCGTAAAAAAATACGTTCTAATACACAATTTTTTTTAAAGGATATACAATTTTTCTTACCGAAAACAAGAAACAGGTTCTGAATTGGAGGAGTATATTATTTTTATTTCTATTTTATATATATACTACTCAAAACCAAATAAGTGCCACTAACATTTCTTGCTGTAACATGAAAACAATAAAGGCATTATATTGTTTAGCCTATGTAATTACAAAATAATGTTATTGGTTATAATATAGGCTAACATGTGTTTGAAAAAAAAAACAAAAACATGAATTGCTTTTTTTAAGTTCATAATAAAATTGGCCATTTTGAATGAAAAACATGAACAAAATAAATCACTGGAAAAAGACAAAATGCTGTCTTGTCTCTTTTTATTCTTCTTTATAGTAACGAGTATGACCTCCTAACTTAGCAATACACTCATCATCATCAAACATCATACATAAAAATCCTCATGATTTCATCTGGAATCTCCTCCCAAGCATGTCTAAAACGTCAATTAGCTTCTGTTGGTTGTAGACCCTCGCTCATTCTCTCTAACTTCGTTTCAATTGGTCCCACAATTGCTCGATTGGGTTTAAATCCGAAGTGTTAGCTGGTCATGGAAATACCTCAATATGAGACCGTTCTAGGACAGTTTTGGGTCGATTAAGCTGTGTGTGCACGGGCATTGTCTCGCATAAGAATGAATCCACCCCACTCGCTGTGCAAGTGGGATCACTTAAGGTCTGATGATGTCCTCGATGTAATGTTCTACATTTACAGTACCTGCATTTAAAACGATGAGCTCGGTTTTACCGTGTAAACTAATCTCACTCCAAACCATTACGTTGGGACCACCGAAACGGTCAACTTTGTGGATACAGGACTCCGAAAACCGCTCGCCACGTCGTCTCTACACACTAATTCGCCTATCATCATTAAAAAATTTTACTTTTCACTCGTCTGTAAAAAGCACCTTGCCCCACTAAATGAGATCCCAGTTCAAATACTGACAAGAGAATTTTAAATGGTTTGCACGTTGAACCATGGTTAGAGGAATTCGAGCAACTCATCGTCCTGACATTTGCTTGTATTCGTGCAATCAATTATGTATGGTTTGATGGCAACACTGCGGGACTCTTGGAAGCAGTTTCATACATTTTGGACAGCTCTTCGAGAAAAACCCAACTGCAAACCCACGTAATGCTGAGAACATCCTTCTTGAATCATAGTTAAGGCTCTGGTTGCTGTAAGTGTATCCACATGCCTACGTACTGGAGGCATGATTAACGCGAAATTATAAGTGAATCAATAAAAATTGAAAAAGTAAATCTTTTTTCCTAAAATAACCGAAACAAGTTAAGAAGACAATCGAAGAAAAATAAGAATAACATCAAAATATTTTTTTTCTTAAAATGATGGCCAATACTTTTCAAATTAGGAACACGAACACCATCATAAAAGAGATCAAACATCAAAGAGTTCGTAATATCAATATAATGCAGTAATATAATATATATATAATGCAGTAATAGTAATATCAGTCACTTTCAGTTTAGTAATGTGTATTTAAATATAAATAAACTAGTAGCCTTATTATCCTGTAATACATATTATATATATATATATATAAATTGAAGATTTGAAAAACTTTTGTGACGAATAAAAGATTGAAAAATGATGATTATTTAAAAAGTAGTAGTAGTGTAATAATAATTGAAGTTCATTATAAATTAGAATTAGTACAGTAAAGCCTACAAAAGTATGAAATAATAAAAGAGGAAGATAATACAAGACATGGATAGTTGCTGTTAATATCCCTTCAACAAAAGCACAACTCATCCAAACTGTTAACGATTTCCAAGACGGTTATTACCGAGAGAAGAAACTGGCACAAACGCGATAATCTAGACAAGATCCTCCTATAATAAATATAAAGCCGATAGGGCGTCAGATATCGTACTTTTGTCTGTAAGTAGTGAAACGGGTAATAAATTGCAAAGGCTTTTTTGCGCGTTATAATAACATTATTTTCATCAAAAAATATCTATGTAGCTTGGAAAAATACCTTGGCCACTAGAACGTTTGTAATAGTTTAACCAACGACAAGAAGGGGGATGTAACCACAAGTGTAACTTTTAAAATAACTCTATCATAAAATTTCTTTTTTACATTGGATTTGTAATACTGTTTCTTATTAAAGTCTATTTGTAACGCGCACTCCTCCCCATAAAACATTATCGAGAAACTCAGAGAGGTAAAATTTTTTTTGTGATTGTACTCACAATTAAAGAAAAATACACCGTGCACGACTTATAAAAAGCAATTCGTTTGCAAAGGTCATCTTTCAAATAATTTTTTAATCGATAAATAATAATATTTCACTGACATCTAAATGTGATTCGACACTTTATGGACAACTTTCCTGTTCAACGTGTAATGGTATTTTGATGTTGTTTGTTAGAACATATCATTCTCAAAGAACGTAGCCTATCGCAAAGACGATGCCGCAAAAATAAAAAAATCTACTCTTTCCTACCTATCAAAAATTTCCGTTGATGGTATATAGTTTTCAGTACCTTTGTATTGTTGGTAATTTTGTTTTTAAAGTAATATATTTTTACAATTATACTAATATATTAACTGTTACGTTATAAAATATTTACGGATTAATACTAATACCCAGATATATTATATATTTTAATTATATGACAGGAAATATAATTTTCTTACTAAATCGTATGTTTGTTGCCCATTAAAATTAAAATAGGATACTAGAGTTGAAATGACACGGGATATAACACACGATAGTTGCATGATTAATATTTATATATTACTCAAAAAATTTAATATTTTATTAACTCTTTGGTAAATGACTAAGCAGTGAGTTAAAGTTGTGTGCTTTTAGTATAAAACGTTGTCGTATTCTCGCGTCAATGGAACGACTATGCGACTACATTATCATGAAAATTATGTGTAGTCCGAACAATTTGCATTTATGAATCATGCTTATTACAAGATGCACTAGACTGCGAACTCACTTCTCTATTATAATACGTGCGCTGTGAAACAATTCAAGTTTTTGTTAATTAGCACGTATTGTCCGCGGCTTTGCCCGCGCGGTTTTAAGGATGCTTATTTTGTTGGAGAACTATAATACGTGTTGCTCATGCGGTGAGAGATTAAAACAAATAATGTTGGGAGGCTTGAGCAGCGCGATGATTGCGGTGAAAAATGAAATCATGTTTAAATATAGTTATACTTTATGGAGTAACTAGTAAATATTCTAAAATAATAAATAATGCAGTAACTAGTCCTTGAAAAGTAATAAATTTTAAGTACTTTTATTTATGAGAACTTTTCTTATTTCATTTTTGTGTTTCCAATTACCTGTACGTGTTTGTTTAGGTAAATTTATAAAAAAAATGCTACAGCAATCATATTCTTTTAAATTGTCGACTCGAGTACCGTCTTTTCTAGTACTCGACTCTGTAGTAATATAAGTATAAGAAAAGACTTGTCCCGTTTGGAAAACAGAATTTCTATAGATCAATACAATTTTGTCGACTTTTAGGAGATATCAATGTTTCAAAAAGATTTTGTTTTTGTAATGTAAGAATGAATTTAATGATACATTGACAGCGTAGTTAATTAGTATGATTCATTAAATTTCGAAAGGAGGAAGTGACACGTGCCTCGTTGCTAATGCGCCATCTTGTAGCCATCTACGCCTTTGTGTGTCGTTGGTAAGCGTGACATATATCGAGCTTATATCGGGTATGGTTTGGTTTAACAAAGGGAGGCTAAGTGTGGGTCAAGTATCGCGTCCCGATGACGCAGCGCCGCAGCCCGCCGCGCTGGGACTCCGTGCACCGCTCCACTTCACGGGCGGTGCCTGTATCCCTATTATCCTATGCAAATCCGGATTTCCCAAATTTCGTGTTTTGCCGCGGGCTACCTGCTATCGCGGCTATTAATAACGCGTCGCTACAAACGCGGCCCGTCTAGCTGCTCTATTTAAATTGTATCATATGACTACAATGATTTAGATAAACCTCCAAGTTATAGGCGATACGTATTTGGTTAATCTGACGTGAACTGAAAATTATGTAACTTGAGATTTTAACATTATCCAATTTATTGGAAAAAAAAAACAAATAAATCTGTTTACAACAATACAAACAGGATTAAGGTGATCGTAAAGGCAAATTGTAGCGTTCGATAATTGCTACATCGACAGGTAATAAAAAACATGACAGAAACATAATGAAATAACAATCTAAAACGAATTGATGGCTGATTCAATATGCAATTATCGCGTGGTTTACTTATGTGCAAATGTACAATAAAAGGATTTTCTTGTACAATAACGTAATAACGACAATTGAAACTATTCGAGCTGCGTCACAAAGTGGCAACGCGACCGGTTGTTGTGCTATTCAAATAATCGCAGTAATACAATGTGTTTACCGCTTGTAATCTTGAGGAACAGGTTACGACGGCAACAGATCATCGCGGGGTCAGAGGTTTCGGTCAGGTTAAAAAGGGTACGACGCTAAAAATAATTCATAACATTTGGGGTTAATAACAGTACAGCGTTCTATTTGCGTCTTATACTTAGCCATAAAGTAATTATGATTAAGAGAATTAAAAACTAAGAATAAAAACTACGTACATTCAACGTTGAAATAAATAAATGTAATGAATGATTAATTGAATTATAGGTAAGCGTATCCTATTAACATTTAGAGATATAGTGACAGCGATGTCGCATAGGAAATAAAAAATATGTTTATTAATTTATATCATTCACCTACTACAACCTTTACGAGGCTTAAATATTTAAGTAAATCTTCTGAAAAAGGTATAGCGGCTATTAAATGTACAGTTTCTTTTGAAATAAAGATTTTAAATAGCGTAAGTGCCAGGGATTAAACCAAGTGGTCGCTCTAAGGTACCCTCGAAAGTTTTTTGACGACCGTCTGAATAATTGAATTAGTTGCCGTCAGGGGGCAACTAGTCGGCGAAGTCGACGCGGACGCGCTCCTCCGAATACAATTACGCGAAGAAAACGCTAAGGAAAGTTGTGAGGTGTTTAACGATAATCAAAACTGAATATTAACCTAATTATATATTACTGAAAATGTGATTGATTACTTTGATTAGTGAATTAGCGATGGGGATAGTATTGCTTTTGGATTTCAAAAATTATTTTCGTGTTGCAATAAACTTGGTGACTTACCGAACTATCGAAGGAGTAGAAATTTTTGAATTATTTTTTAGAACACACAACTACATTTTAACTCCTCCGTCGTGTTGAGCAGTCGACTGAGGAATGGCCAGCGACGCCGTTCACCCACTGCTACAATTGAATTAAATATGGCTTCGGATTAACCGTGTACGGCTTCACACAAACTATCTAGTTTCATATTTTTACTTCGATACAAATGTGACTCTGTACATCATCCTTAACATGAACATAAACGTTCCTACCGAGTCGAAGAAAATACTCTGTAAACGTGCCTCTGGGCTAAAATTACCTGTAACAAAAGAAAATAACATCAGTCATGATTTATTATCGCGATGTCAATTAAGTTAAACATTAATCGGTAATAATAATACTGAGTTGAAGTGACGAATGAAAGTTACTCCGGAGTAAAGTCTTGACTTGATAATAATGGGTTTGATAGCGGCACGAGGTGCCTAGTGGAGAGGGGAATGGGTCCGCGATTGTTTCCGATGATAAACACCGGCCGCCCGCCGCACGATCCGAGAGCCCGCGCTAATTAAATAACAACGGAGAAAATTAATTTTATTGTTTCAGTACTACGCTCCTTTGCTTTGGCCGTGCGGACCAGTTACCTCCGAAAAATATTTGACTGATACCTCTTAAAACCCTTCTGTAGAGAATATTTTCACTTTGTCACTATTTATTTTACTTAACGAAAAAGTGTATTTTTACAACGGCGCGCATTTACGATGACAAGCGAGAATAGACTGAGCAGAGTAATGTTTGGCACCTCGGCGGAACGCTTATAAGTGCAGCGGTGCGAATGGAGCCTACTTCCATTAAAAATATTATTATTGTTACATAAATAATAAACAGATTTAATTAAGATAATAAAAAAAAAGATCCTAAAAGACAGGTTACAGTGTAATATTTTATAAGGCTTACATTGAAATTTTGAAATTGCCAGCATAGTTATTAATTAGATCGTCTACGTGGACGCTTGTAGAAAGACATTTAGTACAATCCCATGTAATTAAGTACAATAAAATTGTAACAAACATAAAATTAATAAAATATTAAAAGTGTACCGATTTCGTTGTGTGGGTGTGGGTGTACATGACAAATGAGTGTTGAGTGAGGTTGCGGATGCGGTGCGGACGCCGCCGCAGTGTCGCCTTACACCGCACAGCCCTCACGACTACACATCCGCCTCTTGTCATCATTAATGACGCCAAGTAATTAATTACCTGAACACTTAAATATTCCATTTCTTGCCAATACATTGTTAATGTGTATACATAATGTATAGACATAAATTGATCGAGTTGTCGTCTGGCGTCTAGTATAGATGCGTCAACCCTACACCTCCTCCGACAGCGCGTGTGAATTATTTATAGTTTCTGAAACGTAAAGTTGAAACCTCTAGTGCAAATTAAACAAAGTATTTACGAAACATCCTCTAAACGAACGGGTCGCTAAATTGAATTCGGAAAATTAACCATGAATAGGCATGGGTCCCGGCAAAAACTTTAATGTGTGCTCGGGAAATTGCCGGTGCGAAAATGTGAAATTGCACGCGGTATCCGATTGGGCGAACTCGTTCTCAGAAAAGGAATTTATTTGCGCATAGCGTAACTCGTGTGAAGAACTTTGGGTCAAATTAATCGTTGGCTGTTTTTGTAATCCGGGACAGAGCGCGAGCCTGATACTTTTCATCATTACCAATGAAATTGCCTAAAATATGCATGCATGTTAAAATCCATTAAAATGTATACAAATTTCGCGCAACCTGGCTACTTTTATGTAATTTGAAACATTGTAATCCTTTAAGTAATATTAAGTGAATGAAAAAGTGAAATGTTTTACTTGTAATCATATTGTGCAATATTAAAATCAAGATAACATTTGCGTTAGTCTGAAAAAATATTCATAAATTTGTTAATGTATTATTTAATGTAATAACTGTATAGTCATAATCTTATATTATGATTATACATTTTCATTCATAAATATTAATAGTCATAATGTTAACAAAATTCTCTTCAAAGTTTTTGCTGATTTAAATTTTTTGAGAGTTAGTTGACGATTTCAGGATCTAAAATGTCTTCTTCTGTTACTGCACTCCAAAATGTTTTAAGGTTAACTGTTTTAATTATAATTTTAAATACATTTAAATGCTTAATGCTGTTCGAGAGGCCGGTTAGAATAATAGGGGTGAAAAGGTAGAGCGGGGGAGTGATGTAGAGAGCTCATTAAAGGATGTGCGGTTCATCTCATTGGGGTCGGACAAAAACGGCCCGCTGTCCGTTACGGTTTGGGCTGCAATTATACGACAGAAAGAGCGGGCGCATTGGAAATGGTCTGAACAAGTGAAAAGTACAACAGCTATCTAATTAGTTTGTGCGTCCGCTGACCAATGTCCCGACCATGTATCGTTTCTGTGTGAAAACATTTACACATTTGGAACTAGATAACGTTCATACATTCTAGCACGATACGTACAATTTAGCCGTGTAATTTCATAAATTTGATTAATCAGAAAAGGGTAAAGAATAAAATGCTGAACTTCGTCATGACTGAAAATCGTTTTCAGCGTTAATGAGGCTCCGTACGAAATTACTGAACATTTTTCGGTCATTAAGTGGAGGAGTGGTGGAGTTTAATACAATCGGAATCAAATTAAGTTCATTCAGTTGCGGTGCAGGCAGTCGGGTTAAGTTGATTCAGCAGGAAGGCAGACACGTGCGCCGCTCGCCCTAGCCACGTTCGCAATAAGAATAAGAAATGAAGCGATAAATTCTACACAATGTTCAAAACGTTGAAAATTTTACGCCGCAAAATAAAATAGCCTTAAGTTGTGGCCTTTTTGTGTCAGCTTTAACGTAACGCAAAAACCAGTAATCGATTTGCCAAATATATTAAAAAAATTGTTTCATGATTTTTTTTTTATTCGACCATTACATTCTTACGAAACAATATAAATCGTCACCAGTTCTCGGTCCAAAATGCTTGTATATATGTAATAAAGTACGTCTATTAACGTCAAGACGACAATCACCCCAATACCTAAGAGTTCTGAATTCACTGCGACAAATGAACTGTAACTGTCGCCAGTTATTTCGCTCCGAGCGCACTTTACGAAACTTACTGCTTGCCCGGCGATATGCTCTCAATGAAACAACTCATTAATATGCGAAACGAAACTCTCCGTATTAATTGGGTTTTACGTGGCCTAACGAAACATTTGCAAATGAAAATTTCGCTCGAGTTCGGATGACATATCAGATGTAGAATGTATGGAGTTATTTTCGAGAGAGTGTGATCGCATGGTTGGAAAGCTCACGCGTCTGACCGCGCTCTTTGACGTCTAGTGTGCGTTCGGCGGGATTACGGGCTAGGTCCGTAGAGTTAAGCTGTACAAAGTTTACATCGGAAATGGATGTGTGAATTAATTGAAACATAGCATCGCGTCGGTGTGCGGTTGTGTGGTGGCGCGGATCGGGGGATCAAAGTTTTAGTAGTTGGCGAAGCGCGGGAGCAGGTGCGCGGTGGGAAGGGTGCGGCTGCAGTGCGGCGCTATCAGCTTCCTAAACACGGAGCCGAACCGTTGAAAAATTGCGGCGAACGTCTTGGAACCGCCCCCTGCATCGGCGCGGAGCCGAGCTACATACAAATCAGCCGCCACTGTCGGCGCGGCCCCGGGCCGTAACGTGTCTCCGTGCAGTCTGCTAACGACCACAAATAATGTGAATAGCACATGGCAACTAACAACAGTTATAACTTTTTTTCTAACTTATTATCTTAATACATGATTAAAATCCTTTTCCATAAAAAAACCTTTATGAAAATAGGAAACAAATTAAAAGAAACTTAATAAAATTGTGTCGGGGAGGAGACAGGTATTAAAACATGAACACTGTTTTATTTATGTCTATCTATAACATTTTATAGCGTGGATAACTGTTTTTATATTGGCAAAAAGCGTTACCAAAAATAATTTGAATTCGATGTCAAACACAGTTAAGTTACTATTTCTTGAACTTGTCATAAAAATGAAAAGTAACTTTTTTTATTTGATAGGAACAGGTTTAGTAGCAAGATAAGAAAAGCATTTAAGTATTATGATTGTGTTCGCATTATTAAAAATATACAATATAATAATATGTAACATGAATAGCTAAAATATGTTATAGATTTCATAATGTTACTAAACGCGGCCAGACATAAATTAAGTTAATGCAAAACAATAACATTTATTATACGGTTAAGTATAACTGTGTACTCAATTTTCGGTCATGCGGGCGCCTCCGTGGCGCGCCCCCATATTTGTTGTCGCAAGCTTCCATCGAACAAAATTACTCGGTCCGGTGAAACGAGCTTCTGGCTTATGAATCGATTCTAAGCAAGAGCGCCGCTACTTCAGTTCGTCTCTATAAATGTCGAACAGTTTGAAATAGTTGCGTAAATAACGGAGACGAAAGAATTACTTCTATTTTATGTAAATCTGTAAGAAAAAGTATATAAATTGTGTTGTTGTGTCATGCGTCTGTTTTATAGTGGCAATAAAACCAGTGAGCATTAACTAAAACACAAGACGTAAAGATATTCGAACGTGTACGAGAACGCGTGTATGAATGATTGAAAAAGTTTTAGGCAGTATAAAATTTTATACATAAGTTAAATGTGCTAGCGACACATCTTTAGAATATACTTAATTTGCTAATGGTTCTATTTGGAATAACTCCGCCAATCAGAATCAATACTTAATAATTTCTTTCTAATCGAGCTGTGATATGGTAAAGGATTGTTAATACTGTCTACCAACATTTGGAACATAGTGTATATACATTGATTTAGAAATGTCAATAAACGTTATTTAATAAGCCGTTAAGATTCGACCGTTTGATAAGAATTTAATGTGTCATATATTCAGTGTAAGTCCGACGGGGGGATTGCAGTAAGCCACTCGAGAACATGTGTCAAATGAACAGAAAGGGCTGTTTTTGTTACTGAAGGGTGACAAGTTAGCAGTAAAATAGTTTAACATAAACTTTTTGCGCATATCATAGATTTTTGTATACATACAATTTCTATCAAATACGTTTTAGCTAAATAGTTATTGTTTGTGGTAAATTAACTTCATTTAGGTTATAGTAAATTTTTATGGGTAAGGCTTAACGAGGTAATGTGTGAGTGAAGTGGGACGCGGTCGTAAACGGAAATCGTCCTAGAGGGTGCAGTTTGTGCGCGCGACACCGCTCGGCGCCTATTGTACACTCACCACTTCCACGTGGCTTCTTAAATCGGCGAGGTTTTCGAACTGTTTTCCTTGATATTTATACTACAAAAAGGCTCACATTTAATGTAAAAATACGTTACATATTACACCAACATAGGCGATTGAACCTTTAAAATTTACATGATTATGCTTGGAAATAAATGGTTTTACAATAACGTAAAGAGGCCCAGTGGCGATACTACTCTGTATGAATGTCGAAAGAACGTCATGCTTTTAAGCAATCGTGTGAACAAATCTAAAGTATCATTTTTGGAGCCATAACTTAAATTGGCTATAATATAAAAATCCCATAATATTACTGTGAAGATAAGTACTTATGTGTTTTGGGTTTCCCCTGTATGCTCGCTACTGAAGATCGCACTGAAGAAGAGATCGAAAATAAACGTTACCATATGAAACAAATGCAAAGTTTTATTGTCTACGCTGAGACGCTATCATTTCATACCGGAGTGCATGTCGTCGCAGTTGTTATGGTGGTAATGCACGTGTAGTTAACACCAGTCGATACTCATTTGCGTATCTAAGTGAGCCCGCGGAGGCCATTAGCCGACGATCGAAGACGTCATTACTCGTAGTGGCGCGATAAGGAACCACGGCGAGGGACATGGCGTCTTTAACGAGCCCCGCGATGTAAGTGGACAGCTATAGCTGCTTCCAGCCCTCCGTCGAAAATCAAATCGACTGCTCTTATGACGCGGACGGTTAAGTACCGCCTATTATGTAAATTTTCGGCAAGCAATGGAGAATAATGGATATTAACTTTAATGTTTACTCGCGTAATTGTAATGCGTTAATTACTTAAACGTCTACCACGTTGAATATTGTTTGCAGTGTAGACTTTACATAAAGGAACGTAAGGCTAATATTTCATAACATTAATGTTACTTATTTTATAAGAAGGTTTATTTTAATGTTTTAAAGGACGTAAAAAAAAATGTACATATTTGTTGAGTAATTCTTATCTAAATGAACAATTCTCAAAAGAATGTTTAAGTATTTGTATTAATGACACGGCTATTCACATCAGGTTTATCACTACAATAATGATTACTAACACTTATATTTGTTATTAAAAGCACTCTAACGTAATTAGGAAGATATACCGAGTTGAAACTAATCGTAGCGTATGATTTTATAGATGCTACTGGAGAGCTGCTGCGCACGAACTCTCGATGTAGGTTTTAACATGATTGCCCGAACCCGCTGCCCGACGAAAACAACCCAAAACAACTTTACAACTTATTAAAGGAAATCTCTTTAATCTGATGTTACGCTTGGAAATATGTTGTTTTTTTGTGGATTTAGAACTTTTTCAAAAGTATGTTAATATACAAACTTCTAATCAGACTTCAGATGGTCTAAAGTGAAATTTAACGTAACATAAGTCGGGTCTTAACATCTTGAACGAATAATATGAAAGTGAAATAGTTACAGACAATAGCTAATCGATTCAAAATTGTATGATATTGTGTGATAGAGAATGTAGCAAAATGTTTAATTTGTGGAACTATAACGAGCAACAATTTTAGCAAACTTATTTTTTTAGCTTTTTGGTAGCCACAGGGACTACTACTTAATTTAGTTTATAAATTTTTCACAATCTTTTGGTATGAAGTTCAACGCTTTAAGTACAAAACAATTTTTAGAATTAAATATATGACGCCATGTCTTTAAAGAAAAACAAATTATGCAGAATACATTACCTCAGAATGGGTCGGCACAGGTGATCAAAATCTATATTCCTTTAGTAAGCAAGAGAATCGAAAAACCAATAACTATCAAGATAATGGAAAGCAATGTCGATGCCATGGTCTCGTTCTCGACTTCGACTACTGTTAATAATTGGTCACACAACCACATAAATGTCATACCCGACCACAGCTAAAATCTTTATTCCATAAACATTTCACACAATAAAATAGTTTCATGAAATAACCCACATTGTTGACAATATGTGGCATTGTTGTAGAAGCTAACAATCCGTAGCAATTCATAAATCCACAGAGTTATTATAGCTATTATTAGACAAGCTCGTCGGGAGTTTTCATAAAGCTTGTCGCGAATGAATAGGTGGCGTTATTGTAGTCGCGGGCGACGGCAATTGATTCTACAGTAGTCCCGGTGGAAGCTGACCTGATCGCCCGTACATGCCGTTCGTGCGCATCTTTTATTCAGCGACGTTACGTTACACCGGCGTGGGCCAAAGCTCTGCTCATTACAATACTACCGTCAACTTCTATGATGCAAGGGCACGCGACCGATTAAAAATTCATCTCTTTGTTCGGAAACGGAGATAACGGATCGATGTGCGACGATAATGCGCCGGCACGCTTCACGCCAATCTAAATTGATTCCACCGATGCAAGTTTTAATATTTAAAAGGACCGAATAATATTCGTTTGAGGGGAGCACAGAAACAAAAAAAAATTACATTCATGCTGTTACATATTAATTTTCTCACTAAGAATTTAACAGTGCGAATGCACCATGCATTCGTATTTCTGCCGTAATAAATAGTGCACGCTAACCTTCTATTGCATAGAATTTAATGGTTCGATTAATTCAAGAAAACAATTTAGAACTCCCAGACATTTGGCCATAGCCTTATACGGATGTATTTTGTTAGCTAGTTTATTAATACCGGCTATGTTCTTAAAAAAAATGGATGTTAGGAGTGTATTCAATAATTACCCAATACAATACTATAACGTATAATATAAATACGTATTACATGTAAAAATAATATATAATATATATCACACAGAAAAGTGAAAAATTCGCCCTTATCACCAAAATGTTTTTTGATTGTATTTAAATGAATTATTTTAAATAATCATGAAAGGAATAAAGTCGCCATAGAACGTCTACATTTTCTGAATCTAATTACCTCTTCACTGCTGTCGGAAATATAACCATCCATTTTTTTTTCTAAGTTATTTTACTCTGAAATTATTCACGATCACCTCTTTTCATTAATTGAGAGTCAAATACGCATGGGTATAACATAGGTTCTGGTAATAAATATAGAAGTGGAATGAGCGCATATATGTGCGTTGTGGTGATAGTGGCCAGGCAAAATACGCGCTTATGACGCAAATGAGTAAGTGTCCGAAAAGAATTCATACTTGTACTATAAGTAGGTAATTGAATAAAGTTTTAGACGTTAGTGTTTATATTTTAAAGAAAACGAAAAACAAAAACTGAGTGTAAAATTTCAATAGATTTAAAATAATTACTTAAATAAACTTATATTTCAGCAACTATTAAAGTGCACCGATAGAAATATAAACAAAGTTGATGCTTATTTGCCCGTGGTCGTTCAAACTTAAAGGTATAACTCAAGTACCTTAAAGGAAATGTCAAAGAAGGCCATTTATTTTGGTATTACAATGGTGGATATGTGCGCAGCGGCGAACACGTGAGGCGGTGGTGTGATGTAGTGGTTTTCTGTTCGATATTTTAGCGACGCCCTAAAACGCGTATGTTGGAATTGTGAAAAATAGAGGGTCATTTATATCGATTACTTTCCCCTTTCGGTTGGTGATCTTATCGCTTTGCAATATTAACCGTCCATATGCTTCTGCAGTCGAAGAGCAAAATACAAATTAACATCTCTATTATATTAGTTGGCCTATTAGTACTGCACTGTACAATGATGCGGTTAATTTGGTAATATAAATCAGGCTCGCTTTATATTCCCGTCACAGCCGACAGCGGAGCCTTGGTAGCTATTACAGTAGCCGTAATGAGATTTAGAGCGCGCTCATATAAAGTTATTTATGTGCAGGACGCGGCTCCTGCGAGGTGGTAACGTAAGAACGGAGTTGCAGTTCTACTACCACGCCTCAATAGAAAATAACGCCCAAATAGCAGTCAGTGTGGCATAGGTATAATTGAACTTTACGATCTGAAATAATGGTACTGTTATAAATGTTTTTAGGTATATTTGGCAAAGTGATACCATTCTGAACTAGAAATTGGTAAGGTTCATTACTTTTTAAACTATGTTTTTCATAAAAACGTCTTTTTATAGGTCATTTGAATTTGATTGATAAGTATGGAGTTATTCGATTAAAATTAAAAATGTAAAAATCAACAATACTATTACTACTAATATTACAGGACGATATGGGCCACGTGTCTCACCTGTAACTTAAAACTTCATAAAATCATCATTATACCAATTTCTTAATACGCTTGCGCGGGATGTATTTGTAAGGAACGGTCTGGTGAAACTAATGCCTGACGAGCACATTGTTTGGAACATAGCACCAGTGTTTTATTACTCATTATTATTTTTATTCGAGGAACTGTATGATCGATTACGTGGAGGGTCCGCTGAATCAGACTCCTTTGTTCGGGGCGAGATTAATCACACGCGTCTACGTATGACGGGAGCTGAGTGGAGATATTCATTAGTGGCAATGGATCGGTAAACTTACTGTGCAGCGTCGCGCAGTAAGTAATGCAAGTAAAACACAAAGTAAAACTTGTGAAATGGAATTTTAACGAGGATATTACGCATAGCCGAAGCTGCACTAAATACATTACGGGGTGAACGGATTTATTGTAATTGAAATATACATTACAGATATTTCGAATAAGACTCCAGCATCGAAATCCTATAACGTGAAGGTGACTCCGCAGTCGCTACACGTACGAAGTACAATTTATTTGAGCCACTTAAAGTTAAAATAAATTCCGGACAAGTTTTATCTTTTTGCGTAGGTAGCGGTGGTGTGGAATCGGGTTTGCATTTATCTATCACAGTTATTCAATAATATACAAGGTTAAAGAGCAAACAACAAGAAAGAAGAAAAAATTTCGCATATTATATTTTATATCAGGATTAGGCCAACATTTTACCTCAATTTCACGTGATGACAATGAGGCCGTAGATGGTGAAGTATGCTCGCTCCGAATACTCATAGCGGAAGGTTGACATGTTGGGGGTTGTACCTAGACAGGTGGGTTTGAAAAACCTTAATACCATTCAGATTTCACTACTAATATGCCCCCGTCATCGAATGCACTGATTAACCAGTGCGGCTCAGAAGCAGACAAAAAATTATTTTATAACTGCGTGTAACAGACGATAGTATTTTTTATTGCGTTACGTTGTATAAATTATATAGCTTTATAGAAATTTATGTTTGATAGTGTGAACCCTTTTGCTGGTTCAGTGAGCGGTTGACAACAGTGGCGACGGCGCGGCGCGACAGCGGGCGAGGTAACGCGATAGCGCAAACAAACGCTCGGACACCGCGCCTCGCGATGTCAATTAAGCTAATTAAACACACAACGGGGGGAGAGTGGTCGCTGGGTCGCACGAGGCCACCCTCCTCGTCCCTTAACAGGCGCATCATTTTAACAATAAAAGCCTTTTTTTCTCTTACGGGCGGGCAATAATGACCTTTGTACGCTACGCAAAAACAAATGGCCTATAGCTAAAATTTTTCTCCAGTAACAAAACTATAATAAGAAGTAATAATATTTATTTAATGTATTTATTTAAAAACTTCGTACATGTTATGTACTAATTAAAAATATTCTAAGCAGAAAACGTATCATACAAGCGAGCCTAACTCATTATGACTTCTCGACCAGCTAACCTTTGTAGGAGAGATATACGATATGGGAGGTCATGCAAGGGTAAAATATGAAACTAGTTAACAAACAAAAAAAAAATAACATACAATTATATAATAATTAAATAAATTATCATAGATTCAAATATAACAAAAAAAACTTTCGTAATAAATATCCATTGAAAGATTCATGTCAGTCAATATTGATTCGTTCTTTTTGCTGCAAACTTTGAAAGACAAATTGCTACAAAATATGCAAACAGAATGAGAAATTCTTCAGTTTAGTGGTAAGTAATTACTCGCCGATGAAATTATGGAAATGAGCGGTGAAAAGACAAATAATAGAATGAGTGCTAACAAGAGATAAGACACGGCTTAATTAATAAAGTTTGCGCGACCGTCTTGAGACGATTCGCGAAGAAGACGCCTTGATTCTGGATAGCAATCGGATAATCGCATTCGGTTAATTGAGCGTTAGATTGACGCTATCGCGAGCGAAGAGCCGGAGAGCCCGGGTGTGGTTTAACTCCAGACGTTTGTCGATCCACCCACTAATGCGTCTAAGTCAAACGGTACGATTCAATGAGTGACTCGACGCACGGAATGCACTAAGGTGGAAAACATCCGTCAGTCTTGAAAGGGTTTAAAGTGAATATAGAAAATGTCGATGATACTGAACTACTGTGTAATGGGTGTCAGAGAAAAATAACACAAAGGGTTCTCGGTGTGCGTCAAATTTGTGAAAGTTTTAACGAGAGGGGTGAGGGGGCGTCAAAGCTGTGGGGAGCGTGTCACGCGAGCTTCCATCAACGTGCTCGGCTGACAGACTCGGAGCGGACAGCCGGTCGCCATTGAAGCCACATTTATTACGATACCGCCAGACAGCATTCGCATAAATAACTATATATGGTATACAAATTATTAATAGATGTGAAAATATAAATATATGTTCTAAAAGATATACAAATAATTTTTGTAACATCTGTTATATAAGTATTAGTGTCGTGAAATAAATCTTGTAAAAAGATAAAAGGTATGTCATGGGTGTTTTTTTAGGCGTGCATATCTACTATTTATATGTCGTTATTTGCAGGTCAACTGAAACTGATACTGTCAACGTAATTAATTTACAAGAACGTAAAAACATTAACGTGTCAAGGTTAAATGATCGGCAAGTTCCTTCAAATTAACTTTTGGTAAAAATTATGAGTTTCTCTTTGTTTTAATCAATACCAAGTAATGTATACAAAATGTATAAAGTAGTACATAATTCTATAACTTACATCAAACTTTAGAGAGCCTTGTACGTTTCCTTAAAAGAAAGTCAAACGAGTAATGATATTTATGAACTCTATTACTTAAAAAGGGAGTTCTTATTAAAAGAAGTCCTGTTCCAAGGGGCGACAGAGTGACTAAGTACATTATAAAAAAGTGTATTTACCAGTCGCCCTCACGAACGGAGGAAAGTTTCGTTTCGGACGTTTTATGGGCGGAAAAATTGAGAAAAGTTGAAGCGTTACGGGCGGCGGAGAGCGCGCCGGTGGGGACTTTAATATAATATGTAAATCGAACGGCAGTATCGCGACCTCGCGCTCCTCATCGGCCGACTCATATCGCCGCCTGGACGTATTACATGGGGGCTCGTAAATTATTGTGCAAAAGGCAAGCCGGCAAGTTTTACGCTAGCTCGGTACGGGTCAGCTTGCGCGAAGGACGAGAGCGAGCAAGGGTTACGAGCCTATGAATGCAAATGAGCGCCGCCGCGCCCGGGCCTCGGTTTATCGGTAGCCATTTACATAAAGCCTTAGAAAGCGGTGCGGCGAAAACACTCACTGCTCCCGGCCGTCATATGTTATGATATCATAGTTATTATTTGAAAGATATTGTTGAATTACGTTTGTGATCATTTGGTCGAAGTACAAAGAAAGTGGGAAACGTGAGTCATATGATTTTAATTATGCTAATGGCGATGTAAATTATATTTCCATTAAATGAGATCCTCCTCGTAATCGAGCTTAGAGCGCCAGAAGATACAAGTGTCAATAAAGTCAATTTGGATTCGATAGAATGGCCGGCTCCGATGCTAACGCGCGTGGCCTTTTGTTTGCCGTGGATGTAGCTGGAGCAGAATGCGTACGCGCTTTTCTTTACCCATTTCTTTGTTCTAAGTTAACGTTTAATCGTAACTTTTTGTTTTTTCGTCTTTCTAATATTAAGAGTGACAAAGATAATTATATTATATAATGTTCAATACTAACTGTCTGAAAGTAAAAACTGTATTTGCGTTCTAATTGCGAAATTTGGTGCAATAAAACAATTCATATTATTATGTAATAGTTATGGAATAATGGCAAGATGGAAATATGTTACAGTACACGTTCTGTTAAACACGACAATGGTGCAGACAAGCAACGACGACCGATGTTTTATAGTTGTGAACGTTGAAGCAGGAGGAGTGTTTGGGGATTTAATCGCAGATGACTTTACGCGCTGTTTATTCCCTGCATCCCGGCGCTATCTCGCTCGAAATCGGCTCGTAAACCGGCGGCTTCGGCCATTGTTTTACTATCGAGCTTCGCTTCTGTAATCCTGCACAATGACGCCCTACAATCTGTCGCCATTCATTAACAACTGCTCACCACTAATTTGAATGTGGTTTGTTATTGCTTCTAGTGTTCGGACCGAAGTTTCTAATGTGAAATGTAAAGGCTTATGGAATCCAACTACCTTAAATGTACAAAAGAAGGTTCCACAGCAATTATATTATTGTCAGATATATATATATATATATTCCGTTTGTACAGGACAAAAGTAAGAACTAAAAAATAAATAAAAAGATTGTGATGTTTCAAATATTTATAATCGGAACAGTGAATGAACTATTTCTATACTTATATAAGAATTTAAAATCACTGATCAATGAAAGGTAAGGTAATAGCTTGTAAAACTAGACTATAATAGTTTAATTATAAGCAAAGTTTTAAATCAAGTGGCTATAAAAACTAACACACAATAGCCAATGTAACGTAAGATAAGAACAACTGAGCTTGCTTACAGCAAGGAAAAATATGTTTAAAACACCATGGAAACTACTGTGCTATGGTTTGACAAACATTAAAAAAAATTGACACCAAACTTATATCACTGAATGCTGTCTTACGTCTTTATGTCCAAGTAACATGACACGGAAATCAGCATTAGGTGTTACTGCTACAAAGTTTTACTCTTGTCAAATGTATAACACAGGGAAACCCTGACCCTAAACTTTCCAAGCATGATGTTTACAACTACACAAAAACAACAATACATCAAAAGTAACTTATAAGTTAACCAGCAGTGTCCGTCACTGCTGCCGGCAAAATTTCGGAGGGATAGACTATGGTTTAATTTTTTGTTATTCTTTTCTAATCTGTGTAAATGGTAACTTGAATGGCATTAAATCTTATCAATGATAAAGATCATTTGATAAAAATATTGTTAGGAAATGTGTCCAGTTCAGAAGGCAGTTGGACGGATATACAATGATGTGCGAATCATGTACGCCGTAATTCAATGTATTGATGCGTTTAATAAAAAGTAGGGCAAATAAAAAAGCAAAAGGGAGGAGGAGCATGAAGAGGACTTACATAAGGCGGAGCTATCTAAAAACCGGTAGTCTTGACACATAACATACGTAACGGTCGCTCTCGTTGCTAAGACTTGACACAAAGACGTTATACTTATTTGTTACACAAGCGCGCCATTCGCGAAACTCTTTAATGTTTGTGTCTCGTTCATAGTAACAACTTCGGGGAGTTGAAAGTCTACTCCCAGCGATTTGCTTGGAATAGTGGATGTTTAAATTTCACGCAGATAGACGATCCGTGCCAAGACAATAAAGAACCTTAAGCGTAGTTTAAAACTTTGTACAAAACGAAACATTTCGAGGCGACGCCTAGAAAGTTAGGAGACGAAGCCGCCGCCGGCAGCCGCGAGTGGGTGTCGCAACTCACCCGTCAAGTTGAGAAATATTGCACCTAGAGCCGATGATCTATCCATTCGATAGTTGAATACTACTTTCTAGAACAACAGGAACGGTACCATTGAAAGCGAATAGATACCTGAATAGACTAAATTACTAGAAGGTTTAGTAGTTAATATTTCAAAATTTTCTGTACGTATGTAAAATATCTGAAGTAAATGATTATTTAATTTCATGTTAGGAACGGACGTGCTATAATCCTTTATCATAATATCATTTCATGTTATATGTTATTAAACAGTAATATAATTTGCAATATTAAAACGTTGTTCAAATAATTAGGTAGCGTAGAATTATGAAATATGTATAGTATAAAACAACACGGACGGAAATAGTCATTAACGTGTATATCTGCATGTAATACAAATGCCGTGCTAATATCGATTAAGCAGGTCCGTCAGCAGTATAATTATAAAGGAAAAAGTCAATCAATTTAAGGGATCATACTGCATATGTGATTTCCTCTAAGTTCAGATATAAACGAAATTTGTAGATTAGATTTTCGTAACTATTAAGCAAATTATTATCTACCTTAATAAACTTTTTACAATTATAACTGTTTTAATGCTACTAAAGTTAGGACATGATTTAAGTGTAGTAGGTGATAAAATCAAAATTTATTATAAATATAAATATTTTGTGTGATGATATTGTTTTGAGTTGGAAATGCATTTCAGCGATAATGCCTATCAAAACAAAATCTGGTGTAATTTTAAGAGACAGACGCTTTAAATCAACACGCTAAGCCAGTGATCGCATCAGGCATGCGACACCCCCGCGCTTCTCCCCCGCGCAACACCCCACTAATCCTATTTCCGCGACAAATTAATATGCTCATCGGCAGCCGCGTCACTAGATTACCGCGCGTTCATAGCGCGATTGTATTTTAAGTGTATTATCCAATTCGGTGGATATTGTGCGTGTGGTAATCAGCGGGAGCGGGCGCGGCGCACACTCGGCTCGGTCGCGGTGAAGCTGCGATGTTACATTAGCGCACGGC
The DNA here is from genome assembly GCA_018245475.1 of Pharmacophagus antenor. Lineage (NCBI taxonomy): Eukaryota > Metazoa > Arthropoda > Insecta > Lepidoptera > Papilionidae > Pharmacophagus > Pharmacophagus antenor. Next base: position 31,519 of record DWQX01000223.1, on the reverse strand, counting down.
GCCGTGGAGCGAGCTGGCGCACTTAATAGATTTTGTTGTTGCAGCGTCCGAAGCGGTCAGCCTATTGCGAACTAACAGGATTATCGTCCGAATTTGCCTCTCGTGTACGATACTGGAACGAGCGCGCACATTGTTCGCGAGTGCAATTTCCTCCATAACGCTTGCGCACGTCGTCGTTATAGTTGGCGTTAGTAATCATACCCCGGATAAACCATTAAAGCTCTTATGTCTGCATACGAAGAAGTTTCAAAAATTTATTTCCCGTGTAGCTCTTTTGACAATAAAACGATTATGATTACTGATAGACAACAATCATAAATAAAGTAAAATTATGTTGAAGTTTTTTTTCCTAAGCAAGTTCAGAAATGTACATATAATGATGATAAACGTGCAATAAACGCAAGTAAATTTTCAATGTGAATTTAGAAAAATGTATTTGGTGCGGCGTCTAGCTTTTTTACAAACGAACTCGAAAATAAAATTGAGAGAATAATTAAAATCGGCGCAAACCATTAAAAGAGCAGTTTATAATAGGAGAGTGCACTGTGAAGTGTCCTTCATGTAGGCAGTTAAAGAGTTGGAGGAGCGCACTCGAGCACGAGTGCCGTAGCGGCGCCACCTCGCGCCGACTAACGAACCAGCCGACAAAAAGTCTACTCGGCGCCGTAGCACGCGGCACCGCGATAATAATCGTGCCACACACTCTTTGTACTCGAGAATAAAACCTCATCCATTCAATATAGTGTTCATAGTTGGGGTGTTAAATAATTAACGTTCACGTCGCGTCACTTTTCCTACGACTCATTACACAAATCCAAACGATTTGGCGCGCACGCTTCTGCGATCAAAGCGAATCAGGAAATCACGTGATACGGAAGCGTTTTAGTGCCGCAGTAACGATATTGTTCCAGGCTAAAGGGGAAAAAGTGGAAACAGCAATCCATTTTATGTACTTCCGCAAGAACCGTAAAAGATAAATGGTCAAAGGTAGTTGAGGCCCGGGCTCAGATTTTAATATAAGTTGCGTAAGCAGCTCCTTTTTCGGAGAAATTTAGTCTGTATAACGTTCCTAAAAATTTTTGAATAAAAAGAAGTAAGATCAGTTAAAATAACATTGTGATGAACAATTTATTTAATTTTTTAACGCATACAATATGAGAGAATACGGTTATTAAAAAGGATTACATTTTCACGAAAATTCTTGTAGATCTAGTAATTATTTAGTTAGTATAATAATGTTGGACTTACGAATAATACTGTTATCGATGGAAATAATAAACAAACGAATAAGTGTTAGCATTAGTTCACATTTTGAATATTTAGCTCTCGGTTAAGTTATTGGTGACTAGTGACCTCGACGCGTTCAGTGTTAAAATAAATTACAACAATTAAACCTTTAAATTCACTATCAAATGATTGACATTTTTTTCTTTTATTAAATTTACTATAATCTTTTAACAAATACATAGGAGACTAAATGTAATAAAATAATATCAAATAAGAATTTGGGTACTTCGAATACAATTAAATAATCATTTATTTTAGATGCAGACTCGTGACATAGGCTGCAAGACATATTCGAACGTGGGATTTAAAATTCAGAAAGCGAACTTAAAACATGTTTTACAACCTTTAAGCGTCTTTAATAGACTATTGTATGTAATTATTTTTGGCTACAGTTACTACACATCCATTCATTACGAAGATAGTGCAAAAATTGTGGGTATACTTCTTTATATATACAGTATATAAAGAAGTATACCCACAATTTTTTTTAAATGATGTAATGCTGCATCTTCCATCACATTGTTATACTGTAAAACGTGGTGTACAGCCATTTTTTCTTCTTTTCATTCAATCTTGAACGCGTCGGTTAGAATGGAACGGAAAAAGAGATAGCGGTCCCCATATTCATTTAGCTGCGAATTGCTTCTACATGATCGCATCTATAAGCCATGGATGAATTGCACGGCTAACGAGCTAAGTGTAAGTCAACGAGTTACTATTTCGTTTTCATGTTTCATTTTCGATTTTAAAAAAAAACTGAAATATATTGCGCTATTAACAAATTATATCAATCTAATCAAAGCAGCACGAGTAAAATAAAAGTAGACTTAATACGGTGAGGTCGACATTTAAGATTTGTTTTATACTACTTTAAAAATATGAATTTATAACGCTTCCCACAGATGTGAAAGAGTTTGAGAGTTATTAAATTTTTTGGGAATTTTACGTACAAAAATTGAAATTTAGAATGTGATAACTCTTATTCACGGTTATATATAATAGATTAAATAAGCTGTTAAGAATAGTCACTTAAACTGTAACAATGACATTAATAATATAGCTCTATATAAGACAAATATAGTAAGTTGTGTATGTAGTGATAATGAAGGATGAGTGACTATAAAACAGATTTTCGTTTTTTCATCGTATTACGACCTATAATGTTTTTCAACTGAATGTTTGGTGAATTGAAAAGGGACAGATGGTCTGACTCAGCGGTAATCCGGTCGACGCCCGTTTATACTTGTACTGACTCGAGACGGCGGCTCTCGAAAGTCAGTCCGGTCGGGCATACGCTGGCGCCGGTGATCTTTGGAAGAACGAATGAACACGAAAGACGCCCCATAAACGATCGGCCACGACGCGCAAACCTGTTTCGGGCTTCGGCACACTGCATTGAATTCGCATCGTTAGGCTATAAGGAAGTTCATAAATATTTAATTATCGGACAACATGTATGACTAAGCCTGACAACGTTCATTACAGATAATGTCCGAATGTAATGGCGGGATAGTTTGCGTATGATTTGATCGGCGGCGATGCATTACGTCGAACATCCCAAGATTTATAGGCGTTGTCATCTATCGGTTGTTTTATGCCTGACATATCGCTCAGTACGTCGACACGTACTCTTTTAGTGTAAATTATATTAACATGTCCTGGCAACAGATCGATAAAGAAAATAATAAGATAACGAACGTTTTATGACTTCCTTTATATGTATTGTGCTTTTAAACTTGTATGTTTTTTTTTATGTTTAAAATTTGGGATTGATTCGATACGTTAACGTCATATTCACAATTCTTCTGATAACTTTAATAAAAATGAACACCAAAACAAAATTTTAGTATTTCTAAATGTTGAAGTTTGGATCAGTTCCCAGGGTACGTACGTTGGTGATAAGTGTAAACATTGAGAATCTAAGGGTGCGAAAGGGACGGAAAAAACCGATGTCTACCTTCAAATGAACAAAGCGGGCGATGCGCAAGGAAACCTGTTATACTCGTTTATTTTGCACGCATTCCAGCTGAGCAGCCGGGAGCGGGCGAGCCATTCCTGGACGGATCAGGAACTCGATTTCTACACGACACAACTGGCCTTGAATTCCTAACGCTTTACGCAGACCTAAGCCGAAATGTTTAGAAATTCTGTACTCTGAATATAAACGAAATTATAGAAAAGCGGCCTTAATCGACTTAGTGAAAATAATAATAAGAACTTTTAGTTTTAATAATTAATTCGACTCATGAGAGTAAACGTTTTTTACAAAATTTATTTATGTACATAGTTTAAACATTTTTTTATGTTCTTAGCCAGTGTACTCGCAGACAGATATTGTGTAACAGTTCTTGTCGCATTTTTATCAGTAGTGAAAGGATAACCGGCAATTATGGTACAACGTGAACTAGATATTCTTTTCAGTTTAAGATTTATTATATACAGTATAACATTACTACGTGATATTTGCTGGCAAATACGTTCATCATGCATTTGGTACTTATTTGCATTAAGTAGTGGAGTTATTAAATGGAGAATCTTTTAGTAACGAAGTTTTACTGCTTTCATGTCACGTCTGAAATGAGAATTTACTTTAATTGGCAAATAATACATAGGGCAATTAGGGATGCTAAGTTGGGTGGAGGCGCGCGTGCCGAGACTAGAGAATGTAAGTATTCAATTATGCAAACACAGTCGCGAAAGAAGAGCCTAAAATTCCCGCTCCGGCTTTTACTTACTGACCTTTTATGAGGTTTAAACAGACTTAAACTTTGTTAACAACAACTGCTTACAATGGCGATACTTATAATATTCTAAGTTAACTTTCATACCTTTCACTTAGGTAAACATCAGTATAAAAATTTGATCGTTGCTTATAACCCGTAACTTTCACTTTATTATAACAAATATGTTCCGAGAAAAAAAATGCTATATTCTGTACAATACATTGATTCGATTTTTTTTATTTAAAAAGGATGGTAGTGGATGTTTCCTTTTTTTTGGTAATTTTAGCTGTCACCTAAATAGCTTTGTAAATCTATAGAATGTAGCAATATCCGCCGTAGGGAGTTCGCAATTGTCATGTAAAACGTTGGAGGAGCCGAAGCGCGGCATATCGATGCCGGGTTCGCCTCCGGCAGGAAATGCACTTTTATAAAACGATTGCCTGTCGGTCTAAGTTATTCAAGGCGACGACGACTATCGATCTGAGTATGGATAAGGATCACGAAGAATGTCACTGGCTTACAGACGGCTAAAGATACAATCGCGTCGAGAGTAGGGACTACCAGATGCGCCGTGTTTTGTTGCCTTGTCTCGGTGTCGGAGGTGATTTTTTGCAACTTTACGGGGTCAACGATTCTACGGCTGAATTCTAAACGTCGAAGTCTAACACTGAAGGAGCACAAATCATTATTGATTGTGTCGAAATATCACGAACGCTTTGATCATGGTTCTCGTTTTGCAGGAGCGTGCAAACGTTTTGCACGGTCGTGATAAACCTCTGTGACATGTGTGTTTGTATAAGCCGTTTTTCTCTAAACAGCACACATGGTTTGTTAGAGCTCATTTTTTTGTTTATTATATTCTGACAAAACATTATATATACGTATACATATGATGAATTCTGATGAATCAGATGGCGGATAATTTTGACAGTTTTTCTGTTATGTTACTGTATGATAAATTGTACTTGAGAATTCACAATTCTTATAACAAATTTTAGTCGAACATCCTAATTATAATCACCTAAGTGAAAATTTGTGGTTGTCGATGAAATTGAAAACAACTTTAGATATATAAAGTTATTATTAATAGCATGGTATTGATAAACAAACTGTAACAACTGATATAACAGCGATAATCTTAGCCTATACATTCATACACACACACACACATATATATATATATATATACATACACATATATATATATAGGGCATCAGTGATGGGTTCAAGATATAATTCGACAAGAGATAATTTCTTTGCGTGAGCCGCGATGTGAAGAGCCAAGGTCGAGGCTTTTACACTCCTTATGCAAATGAGCATAGATAAAATCACGCTCATTACCCCGTTCCCCTACCCCGCTAAGTAAATTTGCCGACGCCCTTACGGCTCCCGTCTAAAACTCCTTTGTTTTATTTTACAAATGTGTTAAGCAAGATCCTTTCTTGTAAAATAACGTACATTGTTTCACCTATCACTTCTTACTGTTTTATTAATTTTTATTGTTGGAACATGTAGAGTACAGGACAAATAGAATATTTTTCACATTAATTTTTATTAGGGTGCATCCCATTACCAAAATATTGCGTCTTGTGCGAAATAAAAAAAATCGTTGAAAAAAATAATTAAATATAAATTGAGCGGGTATTTCATAATTCATTTAAAGTGAAACTTTCGCTGTCCTTGTTCTCAATGTTAGGCAACTGCTCTTTCTCGAAAGAGCGGTCTAGTGGAGTGGAGAAGCTGTGGCGTTATTTACGTGATTTTCTCCTGGTAGAGACGTGTCTCTCGGGCTTCACCGTTTAATTAAAGGGCGATGGGGTGGGGACCGCGGGGAGGGGGCCGAGGAGCAGGGCATAATGGCGGCGCAATATCGGATGGAAATGCGCGGCATGTAGGAATGCGCCGCACGCCGCCCCTTCTCATCGCGAACCATTCGTGGTATTTTTTATTGACGACTCTGGAAATGTTAACTATAGTGAAAATGACTTGAGTTTTGTTTCTAACCTAAGTACTATTTCATTAGAAGGACTCGATTAGAGTGGTAATACGAAAGAAATGTTCAGAACGCATGTATTATGTAGTAATTATAGTATTACTAAAGAAATTTATAAAATAAAGATCTTGTAACATACTTTGCCTGACGCGACAGTGTTTATCAACTGCGCTGTGCGCACGATGGAAAAAATTAAATTTAGATATATACGTTTTCGAGAGCATAGTTTGAGTGTGAACGTTAGCATACGGTACAAAAATATTTTGTGGTGCGAGTATTTAATTTGTATTCCGAAGGACGACACTCGGGTATTGGAAAAATAAATGGACATAGCCTACAGTTCGGCCATCGATAAAAACAATTTCGAAATGTAATGTATAAGCAAGCGAGCGGTAATTAAGTAATGGCAAAATGTTTTGCGGCGTGTCGCAACGGCCGCTTGTCGTGTAAGTGCAGGGAGCACATGACGCCAATCGCAGTGCAATTTGAGCGGCGAGTGGCGAAATCGGAGAGCGAACGGAACGTGACACCCCACTTATCACGCGATGTGAAAGTTGGGCATCTTATTAAATTCTGTTATTTATAACCGCGCAACGCTCTGGGATTTGGCGTAATGTGTGAACGGCGAAATTTTTTCTATTTCGTCATTTTTGTGACTTAGCTTTAAATATGTACTCAATTGTAAATAAAAATATATTACATTTACGAAAACACTAATTTTACATCGTATTATAATTTCATATTTGCAGCAGGAAAAGCATGCAGATGAGCACCCGGCAGCATAAATACCGCATGAATCCGCATCTAGCATAATATGAATCGGGAACGACAATTTATGCAGCAATTATTCGATGCAGGCTCGCGCTCAATCCGGGTCAGATTAAGTGATTTTTAAAACTAATGCAGACGATGGCATGCAACGCGAGCGTCCACGGAGCTCCACAATTTTAATGTATGCAAACCAAAACGTTTTCCCAATTAACTTCACTTAGATGATGTAACAATGCAACACGTGTATATTTCAATTTCATCAAATTTGCTAGTTATTACTGTTTCATGTATAGTATTGATCAATACAGCAGATGTAATGTTCAGTGTATATCAAGTTTCGCAACCGCGGTCTGTTATTCGAACGGGCCCAGCAGTCTCGGTCGCGTCTATCACTTACCTTTAAAGGTGTCGGTTTACCTTACTGACATTCTCGTTGACAGTCTGCGACAGTCATGGCCTTGGCGGTTTTTACTCTACACCGTGCTTTATTATACAGAAAAACATAAAACTGTCTAAACGCTAACCTCACAAAAATTGCTACGTAATATGTTTAATCAGGCTACGTATTTTGTCCATAAAATTGCGAAGCGGCTATAAAAGATTAACTTTCCGCAGTACACGTCTGTGTCACGCTCCCGATGAATAAACGATGCGAGAAAGAGGCGTCTATCGGATCGAGAGGGCATCCGCGCGGTCGTCCGCAAAGTTCACAACCTGTGAAACAACTCTAGCATAGGCAACAAAGCGCGCGAGTCGAGGATCACTGCCAGCTTTTAAACGCTCCAAATGCTTTGTAACGAAACGCTCGGTCGACGGTTTCCGAAACGCCTATAGAGCGGCTAAATAAAGCCTTTGCGATCGATTTATTACCGGTTCAAGTTAGTTTCGTGTTTTCGTTATAAGCGGGTTGCATCGAATTTTTCGAGTGACGCGATCGGGGCAAGTATTTTGCGTTTACCGACGGTGATAAAGCGATGTATCCCTTTGAGGCTTTATACGAATTATAGGAGGAAAATAAGAATTCAGTTTGCGCAGAACGTTTCGGAATAACAGGAAAATACTGTGGCGATGTGCGAGTTCACAGTGCACCATGGGAGCGGTTGAAAACGATTTATATATTTCAAGAAACGGGAGAGATAAGAAGCTTCACCAGTTAAGGCATATATACATTTTTCTATGAAATTTTAAAATAAATCTTATCAAAAAACAATGTCATGTAATTTTTATTACATAATTATTATTTGCATATTTATCAGACATGGCCTTCTTAAGTAAGTCTTATTTTCACAGAGATAACTATAAATAATACGAATAAATTTCATCTAAGATTTTACATTAGCCACTACTTAAGACTTATTGATGATGTGTTATGTAAGAATCATTTTAAAAACTTATATCATAAATTTTATGGAATATAATTTACAATTAAAATGACCTGTAATAAAATGGATAGATTGTGGGAAAAGATTAATAGTATTACATGAGCAAAACATGTTCATATATATAGCAATATAGCAATATAATAATATAATATAGCAATATTTGGTTAATATAGAAGTGTTATCAGCTCAGCAGTGTTACAGGAAAAGAGACAACGTCGCACTACATCGAGCGTGCGACGTTTGACCGTGATGATGTCACCGTCTACTGGATTTTATAAGGAGTTACGACGGCGCTGAGGCGAATTCTCAGTGCAATCATCGCGAAACAAGTTTTTCAATGAACTGATATTTATTTGTATTGAGGTTGTGGTTTACAATAAAATGTTCTCGTTTCATTTATGGCTCAATTAGTTTTCGGCACCGATATAATCATTTAGCCAACTGTAAACTTTTGTTAAAGAAAAGTTTGGTCATACGAAAGTGTTGTACTCTTCAGTATTATCTTTACCATGAGAAATCAATTAAAACATCAATAATCCATGATATTTAAAAAACAAAGTTTAATTATTAACTTTAAGCACTCAATTATTACAAACAGAATTTAATTATATATGACGCCACATTTACTAATAAAATTTATAACGTGTAGGTTATAACGTGGTATAAGATATGTTATTACAATACTTTGTATTTCAAAAATTGTATTTGATCATTAAAAGCGTTCTTTCATGTGTTAATTTCTCTTGCTATTTGCATAAGCTACGTACGTAATATGAACCACCAGATTATACTTGTTAATGGGAGTAGGCGTATTAATGCCCTAATAATCGGTGAACGCGTCCCACAATGTTACGAGCTTACGCGGTCAATGATTCACGGACATTTAAATGTCATCTAGCGAAATTGATAATCACCTTTAAGGCAAAAAGGCGTTTGAAAATCCAGTTTGACGCGCAAAGCAAAGGTGTATCTTATGGAGATAGACCTGACGCGCGTGGGTGAGGTTTAATAAATAAGGCAATAAGTTCGGTTTAATCAACACAACACGGAGCCTAATCAAACATGACCCCCCAGTCGTATCGCGTAATTGAAGGCTTAATCACTGGAGACGTTTTCGCGAAGCTATGCATGCGGGCGCTCCTATTTGAACATTCGATACTACGCCGCTGACGAGTTCCGCGGAGATTATCGCAGCGAAACAGTGAGGACGATATGAAATAATTGTGTTGACATATCACATTAATCAAGTGATATGAAAGTAAAAGGTACGACACATACACTGTTCGATTATGACATTATTATTAACCAAACAATATTTAACTGGTCGATAGTCATTAAAAATTTTGCGATTTGTTTTAGAGCTTTTTTTTTAAACAAAAAAGATAAATTATGAAATACTGTGAACATTAACAATATAAAATGTTAGGATTAGTTATCATGATAACGTTAGGAATTGCAAAAGCGATAAAATTTTCGCTTTGCGATTAGACGAACTTTACTGTAGTTGATGCAATGAAGCAATAGTGTCGGGGCGGTGGGTAGAAAGAAGTTATTTCTCTATTTTTTTCGTCACGTGGATAACTTAACGTCTCAAACATTACTCGATGTAGTTATGATGTTGATGCTTAAATTTATTGGTTTGTTTGTTTAAAGATTGATATTTCATCACAAAATTATTTAGCATAATCTCCAGTGTTATTAGAGACGTATGTTTTCAAGTTTTCTAGACATTAATTAAGAAGTCATAAAAAATAATGCAAAGAAAATATACGAGTGAGCGTTATTAGTGGTGCATCTATCCGTCAACGTTCAGTGTTATGTATTTTAAAAAATAATTTTCATTTATTTTTCTTTGTTCCATACAAAATTATTTTTAATTTGTTGTTTAAACAACTAATAAATCTCGAATCTAAAATTTTTAAATTGTATATTAATCTTCGTAGTTATGTTAACAGTTAATGACATATTAGTTATTATTAAACTATTGTATTTTTCCTAAGCAGTCTAAAGCTTTTGCTGCATTCATTAGCATAAAAAAACTCAAAATAATTTGATCGTGTTAGTTTTAAGTAAACCTATATAGCTGCGAATTCAATATCGCAAATGCTCTAAGAAAACAACACAATTATTGTGGCGCGTGGAACAGAGACTGGATTGTCTTTCAGATCCGAGACAAAATAAGCAACAAGAGTGAGGAGATGTTTCTCAAAGAGTAGATAAGATCACGGCGGCCGCGGCGATGGCAGCGTCATTGTACGGAATGTACGATACTCTGGTGCACAAAGCCTTTACAATGCACGCCCGCCCATTGTTTAACGTCTCGGACTATACATGATGCCCGGTTTTAAGCGAATTACCGCAACGATCTTCACACATGTCTGAGCGGCGCTGATAGCGCGTATAGTCGACACAATACGCCGACGGAATCCCGGCTCTTCTAGGATCCGCATTAGGCGAATGAAGAAATTTTATTTGTAGATGCTCGTAAATAATATAGTTTAAATGATAGTATGTTATTTAGTTTAAACATTATTTATAATTCAACTGATGTAATCTTTATAATATGGGCCTTTAAATTTTGTCAAACATTTGATCCATGGAGCTTAAAAAAAACAATACTTTACAAAAATCAATCGATGCAAAATAGCGGTTTTGTTGTTATTTAAATAATCTTGTGTATCCTTTTATAGATAGCTTTACTGTAACGTGACAAAATTTCGCCGCAGTGACACAGTAATGGATATCAAGCGAGGGATGTCACTGAAATCACGCGACACGGAGATGATGCCAAGTCACACCCATCTATATCATGAACACGTACTGTACCTTAAAAATTCTTTTAAAATGATAGTTCAAATTCTATAAACAAGGATTAGTTATAAGACAAGCATGATAGGAGCATTTTCATTTATTTTTCTTGGATTTCCAAATTATATAAGAAAGTTAACGTTAAAAGACCAGTCCTGGCACCAGTCCGCGAAAAAATCTCCACCACCCACCATCTACGAAGCACTGCAACAGTCGTCGACGTCAAGTAAAACACTTGAACCTTTTGTAAATAACGATTGTTGCAAATAGGGGATGCCGTTTCGTCGCCGAACGTGGAAATCTTTGCCACGCGAATGGGTCTCGCTCGATCCCCGTGCGTTTTATCTCTTGATCGCGTTATTCAACCGAGCATCAAAGAAAAATGCTAGAGGAAAATCTTAAGAGATAACAACACAATCGAATTTCTTTATTAAAGGCAACAAACGATACGATGTTATTAATTTTACCGATCTGTGCAAATAAAGCGCACAACGCGATAAATGGAACAGATAATAATAAATGAAAAACAATTTGTATAATACACTTTGTTAAAAAAGTATAAACAGTGCACTTGTAACGAAATTCAATGTATATTTTTACTCAATTTTTGGATTGCCTGCCGACTGAATGCCTTATCAGTTTCAGCCTCGGGCGATGCAACAGCGGAGGTACGTGTTTACTCGTCGATTTTAATTTTTATCAGCTATTTTCGCCGAAATGCCTACACAACGTTTCTCGACCTGATAACATATTATATCACGTCATAGACAGTCTAACTAGTCGATAAATTATACTATTTGTAAAAATATAACATTAAAATTAATGTGTAAATACCGACATATGAATGCTGAAGGTGAATAAAATATTTGAAGTCATTAAAAAATTACGCGGTCTAAAAAAAATTGTAACTATGTAGCAGTTCTAATAAAGTACCTAGTGACTTTAAAATGAATTCGTCTGGATGTGCTATGGTATAAGGGCGTCGACGAGTCATCGTCCTGCCTTATTATGTTAGCGCGATGCCAATTCCCATACAATATTTGGCGGCGTTGGTTATGGTGGGGCGGATGACGTCATTTAATCTAGTCTTGGAACTGAGGTCGATATACAAAATGGCGTCGGCGATTTGTGTTATATTTTTGATTGGTGCTATTTTAAAACGGTTAAATTAATAAAAGACCGAAAAATTGCAGCATAGCAGTAGACTCGAAAGTGAGAGTTTTAGTAGTATGGGATAATATGAGATAGTATCAGCAGGATACCCAATGGTGCTATTATCTGTCTTGTTATATCTCTCCGTTTTTAATGATTTTAGCACTTTAAAAAAAATATCAGGCTGAAAAAATACACTTAGTACATTCGGGACTTACCTTGATGCTATCGTAGCAGGCGGTCACCCTTCCGTTCTGCACTTCGACGGTCGCCGGCGGATGGGCAAACTTGCACTCGGTGTCGGGCCGCGAGCACTTATTCCGTTGGAACTCGCGGCACACTTCCAGTTGCAGCCAACGTGAGTCTTTGCCATTAAGGAGGTTATTCATGTTTACCATGGTTGCCATCGTCACTGTAGTCAAGGGCGGGAGAGGCGCACGCAGTTACGCTGAGCGGGTGCGGCGCATAAGCCGCGCGGCGAGCGCGCCTACGCGCTCTGAGCATACACCTCCTCACAAGCTCGATGTGACGCTGCGGTCACTGGTTGCGCCCGCTATCCTTCACTGGCACACACTACGGCACACGCGGCAAGATACGCGGTAGGCGGTTACGCGGCGGAACTCGCCACACACTGGTACGGACTGGGTAGTTACTAAATATTAATCTTAGTTAAGTTAGAATTAAGATACCGATGTTGCAAGCTTATTTAGGCGAGGATTAAATTATTATCACACGCGTTCGTATCGATGTCAACGGTCGAATTTAGTAGTGGGCGAGCGGTGCTTGGTGCGCGAGCATGGCGGCAGCCGGTGTGTGGATCTGGTCGGGCGACGTGGGGCGCGGGTAAAGCGAAATTAGCAGGCTCGGCTGTCAGCGAGCAAGCCGGTGCGGTGTGGGCTGAACTCTGCGAACAACAAAACACACTGGTTACTCTCCGGGCGGTCGGCCCCGGAGCCAAGCTCAAGCGGCTACCGGGTTAGCAAGCGCGCGGCGGCCGCTCACAGGCCAACGCCGCGCACATGTTATTTGCGAGCATTAGCGTATTGTGAATTTACAGTAGTGTGCGATAGGAGTTTGAGGTTTACACATACACAATAATATAAAGAAATATTATAACATAAAGAACTGAACTACATTCGAGCTTACTTGAGAAACAAAGAAGGTAAGTTAATATTTTACATTTCTAAATGAAAGGATAATAAGATAGTGTACAAATTATCTTTTTTTTTGGAGTGTTTAGGAAAACGAATATGGATATTAAAATCCGTTTATGAGATAAGAAGATAATAGTATAAAGGAATGGTATGTGATGTTCTTTACAAAAGTAGTATCCAAGTGCAACCCTGTTTCATTTATATTATTGTTTGTCAAAAAAAAAAACGTATTGTATTTCGTTGTAATACGTTACATAGATATTTATGTGCAATACACGCCACAGTAATATGAAAATATGACTTAGGTTCATAACAGTAATACCAATAAGTGTAAAGGAATAATTTTGCGGGAAAATTGTTGGTGTGGGCGCCGCGAGTCGGATCGCGACTGTCTGGGGGCCGGGAACAGGGAAAAACTCGTGAAACCAAATCCTATCGTAATGCGCTATTTAAAGCCTAACCCAGTTGAAAATAGAACGGTGAGCGGCAACGCAGCGACGCCCTCGTCGTCGTGCATAAATATTCAAATTTTATTTTCGATATGGATGCAATGAGATTTTTGTCTAAGCCGCGTGTGTTCTGTATACATGGGTCTCCATTGTCTGCGACTCGTACGGCTGTAATATATGTATACCTAATTCGCACTGTCGTGAAGTGTCATTACTTTATTTACGTAACAATTATTTTTACAAATGTACTTTAAGAAAAAACCGTTTACGTAATAGAGTAACTATTATTAAATACCGACGATAGTTGTAGATAGATAAGTTTTTACATTTTTTATCTGTAATAAGGACGATTGCCTTAAGTTCTGAATAATTAAATAATGTGGTATATTGTTTCATCTATTGGAACATGGTACTTGTATCATTATTGCAAACATTATATTACTATTACGTATACATTCTTATTATTTAATTTTTGAAAATTATAGCCTTATTTAACTTTTTTATTTGGTTTCTTTAATGTGATTGATACAAACATCAGTGTGGTTGAATTAATGCGTATTCTTCTCTCTATAGAGGTAAAGTAAATAATGCAATATTAATTCAATCAATGATAAATACCTCGTCAAATCGTGCTAAGTATGATTGCATTCTCTGCAAATATTAAAAATACATATATTGTACCTGATTACATATTATTGAAATAATTCACTTGTCTAAGAAATTATTAATAAGGATAGCGATATAGAGTCCCTGTTCTTGTAACCTTCTATGTATGTACATAAAGTGTATACTGAGCTCATGATTGGGATTATACAATATTATAAAATATTGTCAACTTAATCACTAATAACTGCCTTAGCTAGCAAGTTTCTATTTTTATTTATTAATGTTAGTACAGGAGCCAGCTTGAATAGCAAGTAGTGTAACTAAAATTCTATAGTTAAAAGTTTATTATTGTTACATTTGTAAAATGTTTATGAAATATTATAAACCGTTAATTTAACGTAAACGCAAACAAACCAAAAATGTTATAATTAAGTTATGTAACGTACTGTATCATACGAATATCGGTTTCTTGTTGTTGTAAAGTATAAACCTTTAATAAAGATATGCATAATATGACGCCGTAATGTTTTAGCAGTCGGATATTACATAACATAAGTTTCGCGGTGTCGCATGCCGCTGTCGCTACTCACGCACCGGGAAGACATTCAATAACCCAGTGAAAAGATTACCAAGAGCAATCAGACGGAAGCGAATCTAAATAAGAATCTCTAGAGAGCGGTCGGACGAAAGGGTGGTGAAGGGGGAAAGGGAAAACACTCGGGTCGGGCCTTTGTGATCGGCGATTCGATCAAGTTGCCATGGGCGAATTTATTGTGCGCAGTTTAATAGATATTTCACGAACAGTGCGGTCGAGTGTTTGAACATCAATTAGTGGGTATGTTCACGATACGACCGGACCACTCGCGCGCATCCTTGGTCTTGACCGGGAATCGAACCTGGGCCTCCCACCGCTACGGAGGGCGCTCTAACCGCTGAGCTATCAAGACAATCAGAATGCGAGGAGCTCCCCTGAATCGTCACCTATGAGTAAGAGACAAAATTTAAAATATCTATTTAATAGGAACGTATTGCACAATATATGATCCATTTAAATAGACATGAGATAATAAATATGATAATGACTTTGAAATTACTCTAATATAGTTAATCGCATTCACTATATTCCTACACACTCGACTGCACCTTAAATTCACCTGTATCTTTGAACTTTGCTTGACATTTGCTAAAGCAAGTGTTACTTTCAGATATAATGCCAGTGTTGCCTGAGGAGCTAACCTGCCTTTGTGTAAATAAGCTGCTTCATTTTCTAACTGGATTCAGACCATACTAAAATTAAAAAGAATTAAGTTGACATCAAATTGATAAGAATTTTAATTATGATGATACAGTACTACTCAGCAAAAATATCTCAGTATTTAATCACATCTGACATGTATTAAGATCCAAACAACATATTAAGAACATGAAATATTTCCACTGTAATGCTCTACAAACACTTGATGTTATTGTAAAAGTCCAAATGAATTCAAAAACAAAGATGTATCCAAGTCGGCATTAGAGGCACTAATAAAATTTTTATTCCGTTAGGCTATGAGTGTGTAGTATATTTTAGTATAAATGTGTTTAATTAGTGTTATTCATTGGCATGGCAAATAAGAGCAGTTGAAGACATTTGGTAAAGATGATAGATTTTTTATATATAAATATACGTTTCTACAAATCGTTTTATTGTTTACTTTTAGTTTGCAATACGGTGTTATATCACATTATGACTCACTCTTGCAAAGCTATATACACGTGACGTTTTTCACTAGTATACAATGTGTCTAGTAATCCCTCAATGAATACTACACCGGGTCAAAATGTTATCAAGAGTGTAATTATCAAAAGTTACAATATTATGATGGTTATAAAAGTTACACTATTATAACCATCATTAATATAAAACGGGTAGGAGAAATTACTCGGTTTTCGTACTTTTGATCATTTCATTAAAGATTACATGATTATAATTTGATTTTTTTTTTCGAGTCTATATCGCGTAAGTATTCACTAGGTACGATACTTAATATTCTTCGACGTTTCGGCGTGAGTTGCATCGGCCGTGGTCGCAAGGATTTTAGTTCCTGTCCTTGCTTGGTGTTTATTGTGTCACTTTGGAATTATCGGTGTTTCGATGTGATGAATTAACACTATTTATATTGAGTATTATTCAAAATTATCTTAATTTTGTATATTACTAACTAACCATTTAATAACGATTTTAAGCTTATTTGAATTTTTTTCGGGTCTATATCGCCTAATATTGACTAGGTGATAATATCCTAGAAGTCTGTGGCAAACGATGTTTTATTTAAAACATAAAATAAATTTTATAATGACGTTTTCTGTTTAATTGAAATATTAAATTACATTAGCATAATACGAAATTGATAACTGAAATTAACATTACCACTACACGTATCTTGATATTACTTTGCGCGTTTAATTTACAATTTTAAACGCGTAATCTTAGCACTTTATAAAACATCTATTGTTATGAAAGGAATCTAACAATAACACTGTTATATTACCTGAAACATAACGTAATTTAATATTTAATATGTTTTCCGTTATTGATGAAGTTGAACCAAGTGAAGTACAAAGATACAATTCCTGAAAATGCTTACCTGTTTAGAATTTATAAAGATTGTTGCAAAATTCCATTAAGTCATTAAATCGAATGTTAGATTACGATTAGAAAATAAATGACTCAATGTGATCACAAATTACATTTAACAAAAAAAACGTTTTCTATAATATGTAACTATGCGATAACCTTACCTTTTGATCGCCGTATCTATTGGTCGTTTTACGTAAAAGTGTTCAATTATTTTTTTGTCGTGTTTTAAAAAAGTCAGTCGATGCGAGTTGCTATTGTTATCTTTAGACAGGTTTATCGTCGCAGCAATCAAAAGGGGCGGGTGGTAGCGCGACTTGATAAAAACTGTAAACGGCACGACCGGCCGTAATGGATTGACTGCGGAAAGCGGAGCGACGATCGAAAGGTGACCTTGGTTGCTGTATTCGGGCGGAGACACCAACTAAGCAAAAACCACCACTGTGATAGCATTGGACATAGACCATTGGCGTCGAGACGGTATGGACGCAAGCCGCATTTGATTCAATTGCCCATTTGCATACATTCGATACGATTACCATATAATATCACTTGTCTCGGGCTGCGTCACTGTTTAAGGGTGCGAACTAGACGCTCTGAATTTTAACGAACCTCGGGAGCTGAAATTATCACATAAAAATTAAAACGATGATACAGTAAAAGAATATCGCAAACAAGGAAAAACGTCATGAATTTTCGTTTACCATTAAATTTTATTTTCAGGTATTTGAATAAAATGTACTTCATTTGAATGATATATCCACCTTATAAATGTAATTCATTAAACGGCCTAAATAATTGAGTGTGCAAGGTAAAATAAATTTTTATGACTGATGTTTCTACCAATTCGCTTTTGTTTGTAATAACGTTTCAGGGACACTGTTTAAGATTAACGCATAAATGGCAATATAATTTTTAAGTACAGCACAAGATGGTTCAGAATGGTGCAACGTATATAAATGTTCCTATTCATATGCGAGCCGAAAGTGATGTCACTCGATTTACAATTCGTTATTCTGTGCACGCCACCACATTCGTTGGCCGCGCGGTGGTTGACTCACTGTCTGCAAGTAAAAAAAATATTGGAAGCAAGGAATTTTGTATCTTTAAACGATATATATTTGTTTATTAAGGTATCAAAATATTTATATGCATATTATAAACTCTTAATAAGTTTTATAAAATAGCAAGAAATTACTTTTTGAATTTGTTTTTCTATACAAAGAGGCTCTTGCATTTTAAAAAAAATGTAAACATGACTATATACACCATATACACTTCGATATTTTTGTCTTGCGCCAAATGTTATGTACATATTTTTCTATGTAATGTTTTTTCTGATCCGTTACATTTTTTCTGATGTCTTTAAGACCACAAGAGTTTTTGATTATCGATCGTAATTTTTTTTACTCCTGTTATTTTCATTACGAAAATCACGATCACCTCACCAGTTAATAATGATAAACCAAATTTGGGGTCTATAGAATGCTAATAAAAACTTTAAAAAATCTGGAAAAAGACTAATCCGTGTAACATTGTCACGAATATTCAAAATTAACCGAATGATTAGGCGAGCACGTAGGTCAGTTCCGGTAGTCAAAACAAAGGACATTGTTAGCGCGAACAGCATATCGTAACTAGTGCTGCTCTCGTATTCGGGACGTGCGCGTGGAGCGTTTAGCAGACTCCGGGGACGGCGGCGGACTCGTAATTAGCACGGGAGAGGCGAAAAATTTGCGACGGCTTAAAATTTACGAGGCGCAAATTACACGATTCCGGCACTATCGCTGCAGCGCGCCCGTTAATGTGCGCGCCTTATCGAGCACGCTGCGACCAGGACCCGGGGGCCCAACGTTCAATTGATCCTATCGACAAAACATAAAAATACAACGCTAAACGGGGGGAATGCAAAGCGTAGTGTATCACCTCATAACGAAGCAAACGCGAACACTACAAACCCCTGTCTGATAAGTAATAAAAATGATCATTTCGGGGCAAAAGATAATGAATACTGCAAAATAAAATAGTACGAAAAATGTTTCCAGTCGACGCACTCGTTCATTTTTTTTTTTTGCCTTTACGTATCTTATCAGTGATTAATTTGACCAAGTAATCTGGTGCAGCTTCGGCTGTGTTACATCCGTTTATATTCACAGATAAGATAATTATTTCTCGGAAATGTTTAATGACTGTAATTTTTGGTGTACATTTTTTAAAGTAATAATTTTTGTCGTTTTAATATTTCTATTTGCAAACGCGGTGATATTCCTTATGAATTTAACAATAACTTTTCAGATCGATGAGATGTAAGTAGGTGCAAACATATTAGTCACCAAGATTTTACGCACAGTTAGGATTTGATATTTTTCCAGTTTTCAGCGACCTTACATCTCTATTATGAGTATAATGGTTTTAAAATTGTTCTTATCGTAACTACTCAAACATTAACTGTGCATTTGATTTCGAGGTAAATAGAATGCGATTGAATAATGGTGGAAAAAATTGTTTTAGGTACAAGATACGTGTACGTACACTTTCAAAATCTAAAGCAGATTTTACTTTTGTTACATTACATTTCATTTAAATTAACTACTCTAATTATAAACAAAATTACATTAAAAATTACCAAACATGGAATAAAAATAGTCATATTGTTAGAGTATAACAGTGAGGTTTCAACTATAATGAAAATTTACTTTCCCAATCAACTACAACTCATAAGTAAAGAATATTTAGCAAACACTTCTTTAAGCGATCTTTTCTAGTTTTGCTGCGAATGTAGCTATGTTAAAATAGTACAATAAGAATAGTGCTGGTTGAGTTCTCTATTGACAGAAGTTTTATTGTCGGGAGCAGGTAGCGGAGCCCAGCTGCTGCCTTCGTAGAAACGTTGCAAGCGGGCTATTGTAGACCTTAACTGAACCAATAGACCGGCTGTTTTAAAATATTAACACATGAGCTGACTCGCTTTGGTTTTTAATTTTTTTACAATTCTACAGAAAACTAAAAGAGGTCAAATGGCGAGTTTCGAAAATAATATGTTAATAATATGTTTTTCCAACTGCTTTAAATTTTCAAATTGCTGAATCAAAATTTGGTACCTGTAGTTAAGATACATAAAGTACTCGGGTCATTAGATAATTTATTGCCAGCTAAAATTACAATTTCATTAAAAAATTATTTAGCAAACAATTTGATACCAGTAATAATTGCATCGTATAATGACAACGTATGCGAACCTTATGCGCAAATTATGTAAAAAATTTAATCAAATAGATTTTTGTTACATGCTATTTTAAAAAAAGTTTTATTTTTTATTTCAAATCCAGATCCATACAGTCCAGTTTTTAAATATTTTCTTTGTTACATAATTATTTTTTTTTACACTTGCGTAATAATTTTATAGGAAAAGTAATTTTAATAATATTTATTAGATTTTCTCTCAAACACTTTATATGAATATTATTAAGATTAAACATACAATTCCATTTTCACAATTATCTTAAAAAAATATATTGCTAATTCGACTTGGTTGGTGATAATAATGCAGAGATTATGGGACTTTATCTCACGCAATGCTAGTGATAAAACCTTAACTACCAATCTTGTGTCACAAAAGGTGTTACGGAATTTCTTTTTTAAATTTTATAGTTTACATATTGAAAATGGTGCATGCACGTTTAAAAGTACGTAAATTAAAAAAAATATATTATTACTTACGTGGTTCATATTTTTTGAAAAATAAATAGCACGTAATATATTTACCACCTTTGAGCGTAGTGATTTGGAATGTAACAACACTTTGAGAGGATAAAAAAATACTTAAAGGAGAAGTATTAAAGGACATAGCATTTCTCATGAAAGCTTTTGCATTGGATCACCGTGCGGAAAGCGTGGAGCACCCGGCGGCTCCACCGAAACGAAAGCTCTCATGCAGCTCTCCCGACCGGAGCGAACGTCGGCCAGGTCATCATCACTTGATCACGCCGCCGCTCCGGTCTTCTTCTAATATTTCCCCGTCGAATTTCGGAATTCGCTGATTAATTGACTCCGACACATGACTGAGTTCCAGCAGGCAGATAAAATACCACGGTTAATACACGATAGCTAAAATGCACTATATTTTTTTTTTCACAAAACTTTCACGGCGCACACTTTAATCGCGAGTTCCGAAATCGACGACCTTAGGTTGCATCTAATAGAATGAGCGTATCACTTACATGATGAGCGGGTAAACAAGCCGGGTAAGGGAGCGTAAACGTTCGAAAGTCAAATCATAGCAAGTCACACGTAAGTCGGGAGAAACGTTTCGCCGGTAACGAAGAGGTCGCGGTTCGCGGCCACAGTGGGGCGGCACGCGTCGTGTTCAGAGCACGAGTGCGGTGCACGGAGCGGCGCGAGTCACACAAGCACAAGCGGAGTCGGCAGGCGACTGACGGGAGGAGAGCGGCGCGGCGCGGGGAGCCGGTGCGCGCGCATGGCCCCCGTCGCACCGCGCCACCTCCCCTCCCCCCGCCTCCTTCCCCGACTCGCTGCTACCCCGCGCTCCGCCTGCCTTATCACGGCGCGCGGCGCGCCGCTTCCTTTCTCCTCGTGCAGTTGCGAGCTTTTCGCCACTGCCACACTTCCGCCCACCCCGTCGATTGTCTGGTTTGAGCCGGTCAATGTGTTCATCGCTTGCTTCGATTCGTAACCATCCACCGCAGTCTGCCAAATCTTTACCATTATTCTTAAAATTTTAATTAAACTAATATATGTATATTTTGGATTGAGAAATCTGATCTACTGAGGACATTTGATATAAAACGTACTAATAGGGTACCCCGGATAACCTAATCCAATATTGTTATTGAGCTAAAAGGGATTCTACAAGTTTTCGAAATTTGTTGATAGCTTATAACATAAAGTTGTTTTCGTATTGCGGGCATAAGGTGTAATCAAATTGCAAGTGGAGCTAGTAGACATCGGAGAGTGGGGGAGGTGGCGCGGGGAAGGGATTTGTACGGCGCGGGAGCAGGCAAGGCGCGGTGAAAGTGCGCCGCGAAACGAGTTTGCGTTCGCGTGACCCGTCCGAGGACACACCGTGCGGACCACTCCGCCAAACGTGTATTTAAAACGGGAACATGTGGTTCTCTAAACCCGCTAACCACTACGTAAAATCTGTAAAAATCTACGCATTCAAATTATGTAAATTATTCCATCATTAAATTTACTTAAGTAGTTGATTACGAACTGAAATCATACTATTTATGTTGTTAAAACAATACTCATGTGGTTATTTGAAATTACGCAATAATTAATGCACATGTAAGTAATTATAAAGCTTATTATTTAAATAAGTATAATTATTAAAAAATAAGCCGGCGTATCTCGAATTTAAAATTTTCTTTTGTTAATTGAACTATCGAAAGATCATTTAGAGCAGGTTTGAAGAACTAATTAAAGAAAAAGAAGCTGTATAGACAATATTTATATCCCGTATAATTGTTTTAGATGTTAGTATAGAGTAAAATGTGCATAATGTTACCTGCCTGTAAGGAATTTGTATTTCATAATAAATAAGAATATTATGAATAAAGTTTGACTTTGTATTTACATTTATAACTTAGTGGCACATAGCAAAAACAGTAATTAGTGAACGTATTTTTTGGCATTGGGCTAACATTTGACATACGAATCACACAGTGTTAAGTGACATAGAGGCCATAAAAGAAAATGCGTGTTCGCCCAGAATATTCTGGCTCTCATACATTACGTTTCATTATCGGAACACAGCAATGCTTTATATCGATAGATTGAAATTGAGGGGTAGTTAGCAAGGCCACATGAATTTATGTCGATAAAGAAGCAAAAATTCATCTAGTCTTAGTATCGACTAGGTATAAAAGCGCTCTCTAGTGCTGCCCGCATTTACGTATCCTGACTCTCAGTTTGTATCGAACGCTTGCTATCGAATGTACCATATACAATTAAATACAGTGTTATTAGATATACCAAATCTTTTCTATTCCCATAATCTCTCTTATATTCTTCTATTTCCTCTAATAGCTACGATCCAAACCGCACTACTCACATGGTATAGATATTGCATCACGAAGGCAATTTTCATATTTTCTAATAAATTTGTACGAAATGTGTCCAAAAATAATAGCTCGGTAACTAAAATTGATCGCGGTGCCCGCTTGTATTCATATGGTACTTAAATTGTTGCGATAGAACTTGGCCCATGCTCATATCACAATATTTGGCCGTGTCAAGGTGTGGTTTGACGTCAGCTCATTCCTAATTATGATAGCGGTCAACGAAATATATTTTTCACTGAAATATACATGTTTATTTCCTTTAAACTATAATCGGATTGCAAACTCTAAGTACGGTACAATTTTACGTATTTCTTGAGGAGGAAATAAATAGAAAGTTCATAATTAAAAAAAAAGTTAATTAATGTCAATAAAAACATTTTATCACACTTATTGTAATTTTTATACTCACACAATTAAGTAATGTTACTATTAATTGTACTTAAAAATATTACTTTATTTAATCAATATTTTAAATATTATTATTTTTACTCTAAACTACATCGCGAATATTGCCAGTATGTATAAAACTAATGTGCAAGAGAAATAAAGTAGTTTTACACAACTATGAATGGATTAGAGAATATTTATAACAAAAGTTAGAAGATGCAATTTCAAGTAAGATGTGTGATTAAAACTTTCGTTCGTAGAAAATCTTGCACCAATACATAGTTTTATTTTATCGTCAATGTGTTATCTTTTGGCCTTAGTTTTACCTGATGTTAAAAAATAACGAGACGTAGATAGTGAAGGGTTCTCGTTCAAAATATTTCTAGCTCCCACATGCATAACTTCCGGAACACAGCAATGTTGTTATAGGGGTACGTTAACATAGAGAATGGAAAATAGCCAGATAGGTTTAAAAAACCCTATATCTTACTAAAATTTTTACAAAAGCAAGCAGTAAACCACTGCGCTAACAAGGCAGTATCTGTTTAGGATATATAACTGGCAACAGCAGATATGTAAGTTTGTTGAACTAGTAGGTAAATATCATAATATTGATTTTGCGTACAAAGCGCGTGAGTCCGGCAGTGTAAAGATGTCCGACGAGGTAGTTCCGCGCGACGGCTCCAGCTGCAGCACGGCCGATGCTGTCGAGTCACGACGCGGACGTGCCTGTTTTTACGCCGGGCGCACCGGCCGTAACATCTCATTATAAATATTTCTCGTAGACAGCTCCATTACTAAATGTAATAAGAAAAAGAAAACTAATAATTCGAATATCACACCGACAGATTGTGCACGAACGAATTTAGATAAGATGCGCCTTCATAAACGTCCATCGTTGCCACATTTCCAAACCAATTTTTACTTTTTGCTTCTTATTTTGTGGCGACGTGTTAATGCATGAGCGTCATTTCCTTGTCTATTCCCGTTTATACTTAGTGAAACTAATAGTTATACTGATTGCGCTAGACACGTAGAGTTCATATTTGTAAATCTTAATATACTGTTATACTTTGGAATTTACATATTTATATAGGTCATGATTTTTAAAAGGTCGAACCGATTTACTTTTAAATCACACCTAAAAATTCTCCCAATCGAAACTCTTTCCAAACACTAACTTAATTAAAATAGATTTATTTCGGAGCTATAATTCCAGGGACAGATACGAAAGTTTATTTGAATACACAGACAACAAACAAAAACATCTTTTTGATAGGAGGTTAGAGTTACGAAATATTGCTTTAATGTACAAAGTAAGAAAAAAGTATTTAAAAAAAAAATTAAAATATGTTAACTCTAATTACGTATTCGTTACACAATACATCGAAGCTTAACTTTAAAACCATTCCATTTCAGACAGTCTTGTATATGTACGGACACGTATAAAGCTCGTTTTTTTCGTATTGCGTAACAAAATAATACTTTTCCAGCATGTCTGAATTTCATTAGTATTTGTAATGATTCAATACAAATACTAATGAAAATCATTACAAATATTCTTCTCAACAATTTCGAAATAGTTTCTAGATTACTTTTAGAGCAAGGCTCTAGAGTATTTTGTTTAAATATATAAAGTATGAAGAAATGTATAACATTCATAAACGTGTTGTTAGGCGTAGCGGGGCAGTTACCACGCTAGTTTATATTACGTTTGAACAAGAGCATCGTTCTGAATTTATATTATACATTATCTTCGTCTGATGCTAGCCGACTGAAGCTTATTGCGCCTCATGAAGTTATTGCTTGTCCGTCACACACTTGCGGGCCGCGCACGGTTACTATTAATTAATCAACACTTATTTACTTCTATTAAGAAAGGCATTGATAACGCGTTCTTGCTTCTATTGCTTTATTTTCTAATATATTTATCTGTACCACAATGAATTAAAATATAATAAAAAAAATTATCCAACATTACCTAAACAAATATCGCTTAAAGCACAAAAATAATGTAGTATAAATCGAACTCAATTTATTGTTGATAATGCAGCACTGTAAAAATACAGGAAGATGCGCTCCGCTGGCGAATTCGGTGTCCTCGAGACGAGCAATTGGGTTCAACGACCCGCCGTTCGTCTTATACCCGCAAAAAAATGCACTGCTCCATCCCACGCCGAACGCAGTGCTCTCTCACACAGATACAATTATATCGTTTATAAACACATACCGAGAGCACGATTACCAATCACCGCATGCCTAATCGTATAGCACACCTCTGGCGCTGCTTGCGACCCAGACAACAATTAGAGACGCCTCTTAACTGTTTTCTCGATTTGGATCGTCCACTGATTCAGTATACAGTAAAAATTTGCAACAAAATAATTATTTCATAGCTGTATATATGCAGAACCTACCGACCAGTGCGTCGCTATTAAGTGTATAAAATCAATAAATAATATTTTTGTTTCTGATTCTGTTTGGAGAATATCGTGTGTTTTTTTGTGTTTATTCTACAATTGTGCATCTCGATTATGACATGATTACATGAGTAACCATCTCACCACAAACGTGTATAAAGTTCCTGGACCAAAGAAATAATTTGATTTATTTCACAGCGTCGAATAATATATTACGAGTACATTCTTCTTAAAGTGTCCTTCGTTTGGAGAGCTTGTTTGATTGATTTGATTACGTTGACGTAAATGATGTGTGAGGGCGTGCAGAGACCTAAGTGGATCTTGGCATCGGACACTAATTTATGTTCATTATTAAAAACTGATTTTGGCGTTGATAAAATTCTTTAAAATAAAATAAATGTATTACGTACATTTAAAATATGAAAACTGATATAATTCTATGTAATATGTGTACGAAAAACTACATATCACTAACGAGTTAATATGTTAATACATTTTTAAACATTTGCAGAATAATTTTGATCTTATAAAAGAGACCGTAAAAATGAAACAAAAAAAGTACACAAAATGTTTAATTTTCACATTGAATATACAGTTTTAATCGCGATTTAGCCAACAAAGAGGTTCAAATTCTCGGTCGAGTGCATGCCTCTGAGTATCTACACACCAATTAAGCTAAATTAAATATACCAAGAATTTAGAAACTGCTTAACTTCCTTGAAGCGCATCGCCGTAATTGGCTTACCCGCTCTACGAACATTAGTGATTTATTTACTGTTTTTTCTTATAGACTAGGCCGAAGACTCGCTGTCTCGGAACAGTTTTTTCTTTTGCGAAAAATATCCATGTTCTGTTTAAAACACAGATTGTTAAAATAAAAAAAAAATGTCTTTATATTTATATGCGCTCATTAAAACTGTAACTGTATATGTTTTAGTAGACTGTTTTATATTACTATTACTATATTCAAATGAATACTTTGAGACTAATTTCTAATTAATGTCTGAGACAGTCAATCAGAATGCCAAACGTGTTAAATAACGAATTATGTATGTGTATGTAAATTAAAAAGATCTATAAGTAAATGCGGGAAACCTATTGGAGATGAGTTTCTCGCGCAGCGGCTCTGGTTGATTTAATTAAAAGCGGCGAAGCGGAGACGCGCTCCTGGGCCAGAGGCGTCCGACTCGCGTGTGATGACTCCGCTTAAGCGGTAATTAACTCGCTTCATCTGATTCGTTGCGTTTCTTGCTCACATTCGACAAATTATGGTTCAAACTTTACGCCGGTTGAATATGTTATAGGGTTGCAGGTATTATACGCAATGTACCTGCAACGCAATATGATAACAATGTACAAACTCTTAAAATAGTATTGACCTCCACAAAACAACCCGAGCTCGAAAACAAAGTCTGAGCTCTTATAATTCGAATCATCTTCGTGCTAAAACAAATATTCTAACTCTTTGCTTATGAATAGAGGACTTCAAAAACATATACAAAGTTTAAATTTTTTTACGGCCACCTTAGATTTTTATATTGGAATAGTACATTTGAATTTTTTACGTTATTCATTTTCATAATCTACTATAAGTTATATTTAGATTAGCCTCCACGCTCCCATATTATGTTTAACAGTATGCTTTGATGTCTTGAGGGCAAATTATGAGTACGTTGTTATCGTATATGTAAACTCTGATTTGTATAGTCCTGACGCAATACAAAAAATAAAATATGATGATTTTTTTTATTTCAATTAAGACATGTCCAATAGTAGCTATTAACTATGTGGGTTGTTATGACTTCTTTGATAACATAAAGAAATGTTACATGACAGTTATAAAAAATTTAATTTGAAAAAGTAACAAAAAAATATTTGAATAATATACGCACTTACTATACACACCTCAATGACTTCAACACATGCATCTCCAAATAAAATTTATATTCATACACGTACGGAAAACTAATTTCGAAGACCGGGCAACAAAGTTGTCTTAAGTATGAGAAAAATAAAATATGGCGTTCGGATTCTCAAAGGTTTTGTAGACGGTCATATTTAATCTTATTTTAATGAAATGTAAATCTGCAATAAATAATTCATTGTAATGTGTTGTAAACATAATGAAAATTACATTAAAAGGATATTATATTTCTATATAAGCTGGTTTCCCATCAAATGTACTAAACATTTAATGGCAAACGAGCGAAATGACGTCTAATCAAGTGTTACCTCACCGACTGACGTCAGCGACATTGTGAGAGTCGACCGCAAGCTTCTGCACCAGCAAATGGTTTCCCTGTCATTATGTTTCCACGATGCTTCTTAGATGATTAAGAAAAAGATATCTTAAATTTATAGATGCAATTCATAACCTACCTAGATATCAGAAGACAGAATAAACATTATCGTATAGCTTATCAAATTGCTAATTATTGTCATAAATATTACATTAATTATCTTGACAATTAAAAATAATGATTTATGAAATATATTATTTTTCCCTAAACTTAAGACGTAACCTAGTCTCTTGTTCGCAATTAGTCTACAATAATAAATTTAAATTTTTAAATCATTAATAGTTACGAGCATAAAAATTATTTTTAAGGATAATATTGGAATAAGCATACGTTTATGTCTTTTAACAACATTAGGGAAAATATTTTATTATTCCTAAGTTTTGAAAAATGTTCCCTTGGACTGATTATTACCCACTAAATTTCTATTAAAGCAACATGTAACATAAAAATTACTACTTGGTAGTAAGCTTCTATATATTTAACATTTTACAAATAACTAATAATATGGATTAATTTATATACTGTTACATAGGCTGTTCACCTTAAACTTTAAACGGGATACTTTAATAAGAACTGTGTGCCTCTCGTTATCATCTGCATAAAAGTACAAGGCTCCTGTATACATAAAACAAAGGACGAATGTATTATTTTTAATTTTAATCAGAAAGATATAAACCTCTCGTATAAAACTTGTAGTGACGTTAATACATTTTCAACACGTTCAAGGCATTGTACTGAGTTTTAAATCTCACAAATTCTAATGCTTGAAGCAAGGCGACAATAAAGTCTATTATTACATTTTTGTGTGTTTTTATTACAGTTATGAAAACTCTCGATCGTTGTTACCTCTCAAATAAGAAAAAAAAAAACAATGCATTTTTTCAAATTGCGGTAGATGTATTCAAGTGTATTGAAAACATCATTATTTATTATTTGTTGATTAGTTCATTGGCCTTCTATAAAATATCGCATAAATTCACAAGCTCCTGTGGGTTTTATACTAGCTAAGTGGCGATTTGTTACTGCTGTTTAATTACATAAAGTATTTTAAACAGTTATAAGAATTATCAGTTACCTAATTATTACCTAATATAAGAAGGCAACGTGAGCGCGCTGTTTTGTGCTAAGTGGCATTTAAGGTCGCTATGTTACCATACTGCCTCCGTACTAACTACCTCTCAGTTTATGCACGAATTTAGTGTGATCGTTGTTTTGTTTATTTGATCCATTTTTGTTGTAATACCATGTCGTCCAGCACCTCTCCACACGTATCCGTTGTTTTCTTTTATTTATTTCAAACCACACGCACGTATACACGGATCGATTTCGATATTGATTGTTTGATTTGAGAGCGCTAAAGCCATCTCAAGGATGTTTATAATGTAAACTAGTAAAAACATATTCGGACGTTAGCAATGAAACGATGACTCAGAATACCTAGGAGTGATGACGTTCAGTGCGCCGCAAGAGAAAAAGCGCCAATCATTACACGGTCGTAAATCGAATATAGTTTTTGACTCAGATCACCGAAATCAAATCGAAATTATTATACGAATGACTCTTTTCGACTGGTAAAACGTTTCATTATTTATTAGATTTGAAAAGAAGTTTGCGATATCTATGAAATCTGTTTACCTAAGATTGTGGCTCTGAGAATTTAAACGTTAAACGATTGGCTTTCTGAACAGTTTATACCAAATGTGTTAAAGGGCTATGATAACAATTAAAGTATTTCCAGTTACTAATCAAATTACTAAGTAGTTTAAATGATATAAATCTTAAAGTTGACATTATAAGTCATTGTTTAAGACGGTATTATAAGGTGTATTATTAATACTACTAGATTAATCTAATGGAAAATTATATCTATATCTCTGTATCTCTATCTATGTATATATTTATACACATGTATAAATATATACATACATATGTGAAATTAAAAATTCGACACTGCTAAAGATTTTAATATTCGGATATCCTAGCGTTTCAGTGTTTCTGTTACTATTGCCTTGTGAGCGACGGGGTCAGATATCATGTGTATCTATTTTAAAGTATCAGCTTCATATGAACTTGACATTATATAATTATGTTTGAATTAAGAGAGAATTTCATAAAAGTATTACTAAAAAAAAAACACCGAGTTAAATGCACTTACATAATTTTTCTAAAAAAAAACAATGCTTTATTTTGTGATTTTGTTTTAAAGTTATGACTATACAATCAACAATGCTTAACAATAATGCAAAACATGTCTTATTAAATAAAACATTAACAGTTTCTGGAGATATTTCCTTATACTTTATTTATACGTATAATTACCAATCGTATTTCAATCGGTGACTTATAACAGGACGTTAACACAAGTTACATAATTCGTTCATAAATTTCTATTGCTTCTTTATTTTTATTAAGTTAATACATTTCTACAATAATTTGCTGTATGAGCTTATGAGAGAGTGACAAAAAAGGAATTATTATTATATTAAAATTATGAGATATTTTTTTCGTACAAATTGTTCTAGTCTATATTAAATTCGCGAATTTGGATCCTATGTACTTTGCGCAAAATCCGCCCATGGACACTTAATCAGAATAGATTTGAAAAGAATTCGCAAATTAAGAACCCGATTATATGGAATATTAAGCCAACTGAACATCGCTACAAAAACGTTCTTAGATAACAAATTCACTTCTGTTCAAAAGAAAGATTAAGTTAAAGTTAACGTAAATAAAATTGTAGAAATATATGGACGTGCAGAATTTTAAACGAACACGTTTCGTATGAGAACTTTTAAAAAATTGTTCGCGCGTTATTTATGAAGTGATGCTCTTGGAATTATTGGCGTGTTTTTTCGCACTTCCAGAAAAATTTACGTAATAACTAAAATGAATATTGAATTTATTTTTTTATTTCGAGTGTTGGTTTATTCACTGATTGTTGTAATTAAAACGGAGCAGTGAACTTAAGGCAAGGTGGAAGTGAGGTCGCAACAAATTCAGGCACCAGGCGTCCCAACGGTGCTACTCCCGCTTGGCCGCCACAGCTCGTAAATAAGGGCGTCTCATTGCGGGCCATTATTAATGAATCTACTGCCGGTCCGCACTCCCCCGCTCGCGCCCGAAAGCTAAATAACAGGTGCGTGTAACCCCGTTCGCACAATCTATTTTCGGTGTCTTATAACCGTGAAGAGAAACTCCCGTTGCGTTGCGTTCTCTCGCTCTAAATATTCATACCATATACTAGATATTGAGATTTGTTTGGCCGTCATCTGTTCGACATAGCTTACTAAGCACGGTATCGTGTTGACTTTGCAAAGTTTTACTATCTATCTGGGAACACTTACACTGCCGGCCAAAAGTTTGAGACCACTTTGTACACAGGTT